>CANDYM010000538.1:0-93406 GCA_947397865.1 Polietes domitor
CAGATGATCTCAGTCATCCATAATATACTAAAATAATAAAAAAAATCTGCATCTAGCTGCTGTTGCCATACAACATTTATTAAAAATTCAAGATAATCTGGAAAATATCGTGTACAAAATAAAAGGTCGTGGATTTATTATACCCTCCACGAGAGTATTATGTCTTTGTGCATTTGTTTGTAACACCCAAAAGGAAGGGAGATAGACCCATTGTTAATTATACCGATCGGCTAAGAATCACTTTCTGAGTCGATTTAGCTATGTCCGTCTGTCTGTCCATCTATTGTTGTAATCACAATTGTAGCCAGAACCAAACGAAACTTTGCACAACGAAGTTTTTCGGGACAAGGACGGACGCTATTTAATTTGAAGAAAATCGGTTCAGATTTAGATATAGCCCCATATTTAAACTAGGAACACCTATGGTGAAAATGGGTCACATTGGTTCAGATTTACATATAGCTCTCATACAAATTTCGTTCCCCCAGAAACCGCGTATTTTCAGAGAATTTCTTAAAATTGAGCATAACACGTTATACTTCAACTGGAAGAACTTATTGTGAAAGTTAGTCACTTCATTCCATGATTGGATATAGCCCCGATACAAATATTATTCTCGATTTGACAAATTGGACCAGGTCATATTAACCTGTTATTAGGAAACATACAAAAAATTTTGCCCATTTTCACTTTTTTACTGAATTGAATTGTATTCCGATAGAAAGTGGAGTGTATCATATAGTCGGCCCGCCCGACTTTAATCTTCCTTACTTGTTTATTAAGAAATATTTGTTCGGAATGAATGTTTAATAATCTGGCTGAAAAGTGGAGCAAGTTAACAAAATGCACAAAAATGGACTTATCATTTGTTACTTCAAAAAAGAGATGTGATTCAATTGTTGGTAGACCTAAAAAAATATTTGATGATTGTTAAACACATAATTACCCCCAAAAAAATACTTCTTTTAATAAATGTCAATATGTTTTGGCTTGAAAGAAAGATAATTTAAAGAAGAAAATACACAAGAGTATTTCCACGTTTTTACCGATATCTCTGAAACTAATGTCGTTCACATTGTGAGTGTTCACGTTGTAGACGATTGACGAAGACTTTTTAATAAATTTTAATAATTTCTTTTGAAACATTTTTTTGAGAAAATAATTATTATTTTAAAACCCTGGGATAGAAAAAAAATAGGAGTGACTTAAGACCTTAAGTATGTTTGGACCAAATCCGTTGCACGACTTTTTAAGGTGTCCGTCCGTCTGGCTGGCTGGTGAACACGATAACTCTCGAAAGGAGTTAAGGAATCAATTCAAACTTTGCGCATGGTAATATTTTTCCCAAACTTAGTTTAGTTTGACACGCCCCTTCTGGTACCTCCCACACAAATAGCCCATATTGCAATGTCAAACTGAAATCCATATAACTTTCACACGGATAATCGGAATCAACTATATTTTAGAATTTGATAATGTTTTTTATAATCACTTTAAGAGTACTAAGTATGACCGTGTTTGCCACGCTACTTCTAGTACCTACCACACAAATCACCCTAAACTACGTAAAATTAAAGCTACTATATATTCTATACAGATGATCGATTACTGTGAAATCTGATATTTAGCAATGCTTTTAAAGTGGAATATGAACGATATTGCCACACTCCTTCTGGTACCTCCCACACAAAGTGGCATAATCCTTGGTTATAATAAATCCGATATAGCATCCATACGGGTAATCAAAATCATTTGCAATTTGATATTTAAAAAGGTTTTTATAATCACTTTAAACCTAAAAAATATTTACGCTTTAACCACGCCCCTTCTTGCACCTCCCACACAATTATCTCTATCCTAGGTAATATTAAATCCTTTATAACTTCTATACTGGTTCATGGGATCCACTATGACTTGATATTCGATCATGTTTTTACAATTGTTTTATAAATTAATTTTAAATTTAATTCCTAATAACTTCTGTAATTAATTCTTTATCGGTTTATGTGACTGATGCTTACTAGCAACAATGCAAAATATTGAAATGTTATGAACATTATATTTCTGGACAATGTCTATGTGTTATATTCCACAAAAATAAGATCCGAATTTATCGCATGTCATTTCAAAACAAACTTTATAAACATAACTTTAATAGTAACACTAAAAAATAAAATAGAATATTCCTAAAATTTTTACACAGGATTATTATTTACTAATACCAACAACGACAGATTGAAATAAATTTCAAAAAAACTTTTGTCCACACCGATTTTTATATTTATCGATACAAATTTCGATAACAACGAATTTTTAACAGAATATGTGAATTTTGTTAATTATTATTTAAGTAATAATGATGTATTAATATTTATTTAAACAACATTGCTTTCTTTGTGATTCAAATTTACAAACTTACATAGCCTACTTTTTTGACTTCCACTGTATGTATATATATTTCTTTTTATACACTCCACGAGAGTATTATGTCTTTGTGCATTTGTTTGTAACACCCAAAAGGAAACGAGATAGACCCATTGTTAATTATACCGATCGTCTTAGAATCACTTTCTGAGTCGATTTAGCAATGTCCGTCCGTCTGTCTGTCTGTCTGTCTGTCCATCTATTCTTGTAATCACGATACAGGTCGCAATTGTAGACAGAACCAAATGAAACTTTGCACAACGATGTTTTTCGGGATAAGGACGAACGCTATTTAATTTGAAGAAAATCGGTTCAGATTAAGATATAGCCCCCATACGAATTTCACTCCCGATTTAACAATTTTCACTCTAGATACCACATATTAGAACAGATTTTCTTTAAAATTGGCAAAACATCTTATATTGTAACTAGAAACACCTGTGGTAAAAATGTGTTAGATCGGTTCAGATTTATATATAGCTCCCATACAAATTTCTCTCCCGATTTGACTTTTTCCGCTCTAGAGACCACATAATGTATCCGATTGTCTTCAGATTTGGTAAAACATCTTATATTTCCACTAGAAACACCCATGGTGAATATCGGACAGATCGGTTCAGATTTATATATAGCTCCCATACAAATTTCGCTCCCGATTTGACTTTTTCCGCTCTAGAAACCACATATTGTATCAGATTGTCTTCAGATTTGGCAAAACATCTTATATTTAAACTCAGAACATCAATGGTGAAAATAGGTCAAATCGGTTCAGATTTAGATATAGCCCCCATACAAATGTCGTTCCCGATTTGACATTTTCCTCTGTAGAAACCACATATTGTACTCGATTTTCTTTACATTTGGCACAACATCTTATAATCTTACTAGAAACACCTATGCAGAAATTGGGTAAGATCGGTTCAGATTTAGATATAGCCCCCATACAAATGTCGCTCCCGATTAGACTTTTTCCGCTTGAAATGCCACATATACTAATCGATTTTCTTTAAATTTGGCACAACATCTTATAATCTAACTAGAAACACCCGTGGCTAAAGCGGGCTAGATCGGTTCAGATTTAGATATAGGCCCCATACAAATGTCGCTCCCGATTTGAATTTTGCGCTCTAAAAACCATATATTGTACCTTTTTTTCTTTAAATTTGGGACAACATCTTATAATCCAACTAGAAACACTATGCAGAAATTGGGTAAGATCGGTTCAGATTTAGATATAGCCCCCATACAAATGTCGCTCCCGATTTGACTTTTGCCGCTTTAAAAGCCACATATTGTGCTCGATTTTCTTTAAATTTCGCACAACATCTTATAATCTAACTAAACAAAACTATGGTGAAAGTGGGTAAGATCATTTTAGATTTAAATATAGCCCAAATTCAAATGTTGCTCCCATAAGTTTAACCGATTTTGGCCAAACTATATATTTTATATTCCACCTATTTCGTTCCAGGTTTCAATATATCCTCATACAAATGTCCTTTCCGATATAAAATTTTTTGTCAAACACATACATTTACAGGATACAAAAAACCTTCCCGTTTTCACTTTTTCACCGAATTGAATTGTATTCGGATTGAAAGTGGAGTGTATCATACAGTCGGCCCCGCCCGACTTTAGCCTTTCCTTACTGGTTTTTTGAATTGAAATTTAGTTTTTGAAAATATATATCTGCTGTTTTTTCGTATATTTTACACAAGCAATTTTCATCAGAATCGAGAGACTATTGAAAATTTCTCGTTGAATTAGCATGGAATTCCCCCATATCAACCAATTAGGGTTAATCGAAATTGGTTATCATTAATTTGCCTTTGATGATGATGGCATCACCAACGTCGTTTTCGATGAAGTACGATAGAACAGCAAGTGGGAAATCCACCACTCATTTCCTTTTCAATCGTATATCTTGATATGACTATTTTGGTATCAGTGATTAATGAACAAACATAGATATTATCCTCCAACATGAGTGTCAACGTCGACCACATACTGGAAAACCCTTTTGCTTTAAATGATTCCATTCATCTTTAAGATGTCCATGCAGTTTTTCATAAAAATGACAAATTAAAATTACCCTCCAGCAAATGAAGCATAACGACGAAATTACTTTTTATATATATACATATGGCGGAGAAATTATTTGCAGCAGTTAAAAAATGAATACGATCATAAAAGATAATACATCAACTCGAGTTGAAGTTATAAAAAACACAGCATTATTACCTTCATGTTGGAAACTGCATTACCACCATTGCCATCACCACTGCCATGATTATCATGTGCCATGGAAGGCAAAAAAGGACACTCAGACTGCACAAAGACATTAAGTTCTTTATGGTGATGTCCTCGACTTAAAACTAAGTGCAAATATGTACACAAGGAGTGCATACAAACATACGTACATATATACTTACTACTGAAGTACGTATGTACATACTGCGAGTATATGCATACATATATAGTACACAATATAAGTAATAACATAAGCAACAACAATGCATTGCAGTGCAGAGAGTAGAGTACTCGTAACTGCCACAACAACAATTTCCAAGTGCATAAAAATGTCATGCACTTGCATTAACTTTTATGGGTCAACAGAAGTGGTCAGTCCGAGAGCCAATGGTTGGCAGCAAAAATGCACCACCCTTCCTCCTTCACACCACCCACGCGCCATGCATCATGAAGTTGAGCACAGCTAAACCGGAGACGTTAAAGGTAAACAAATAAACAATATTTCTCAACTTTAAAGCAACAAAGTATGGGGTCGAGGGATGTACTCGTCGTATGTCTCAAAAGTTGCTGACATGTCACAGTGTCACCGGCATCGTAATTCATTACTGCTACTCTATGTCTCTCTCTCTCTTTCTCTCCTTTAAGTGGCACAAGCTATTTGCCTGACTTATGTTGATCGTTAATCAATCGATGCTGAAGGTAAAGTACTTGCAACAACAAGAACAAGAGTAACAACACCTCCATTCATCCATCCATTCATAAAGTTAATTGCAAGTACTTCATCATTTCCATACTCGTGCCGTACTCACCTCACCGTCTTAGCCAATTCCCCGCTCATCCTGCAGCCAACTCTCGCAGTGGCAGTGTTTTGTTTTGTTGTAGCAGCACGTGAACCCCGTGTTAATTGAGTGTGTAAAAATAATAAACAGCTCCTCGGGAGGAAGACATATTGAACTGCTTAGTCTTAATTTACGAGGGAGGTGTAATACGCTTTGTTGACGTTTGGCGAATTGCAGACGACAATTATATTAACGATCGCAGTGGCAGTAACAAAATAAGCCAAACAATATTGATTTGAACCTGAATATGAGTCATTACATTCCAAGTGAAACGATTTAGGCTGGGCCTCCACCATTTTTTTTTTTTTTTTTTTTTATTATTAGTTCATATTAACAATTTTAACTTCTATAAATTGTTTGCCTCAGCGCCTCTAGGGCATTATTGAGGCTAGTCGGCAACACATTATTCAGTAAATATCAAATTAAACATATTTAAACATAATAATACAATCTATTTTTCATATAAGAAGCATTTCGATATTCTGCAGCAGAAATTCTTTTAATTTGTTTTTAAAAAGTGATATCGATCGTAAATCTTTTAAGAATTGTGGTAAAAAGTTAAATTCAACGCTACCTATATGTTCAATTCGCTGTCTGGTTGTTTCCAGGCGACATCGGGTTACTCTTAATTGAGAATTGTTCCTTGTATTAAAGTTGTGCTGAATTCTATTGAGGTTGATAGTGTGATGTCCGACATTGTGCAATACACTGTAAACGTATACCAGCAACTTCATTTTGTATAAACCATACACAGGTAAAACATTTTTTGCTACATCCCTATATAGTAATAACGTTGGATACAAACGTGGGAGATTATAAATTGTTTTCAATGATTTATTCTGCAGTATTTGTAGAGATTTCAGATCTGAGTTCTTCTTATATCCATATATAAGGGCCATATAATTAAGATGACTTTGAATTAATGCCTGAAAAATTAAGTTTTTGCATGTTTCATTTAACTTATATTTCATCTTATACAGAATTCCAATGACTGGAGTTATTTTTGTTCGCAGTTGATCAATATGAAGTTTCCAACTTAAGTTATTTTGCAGATGTATTCCTAAGTACTTCATACTAGTCACTTCCGAAATTTCTTTCCCATCAACGAAAATATTACACCTGTCTTCAGCACGAGTTGATCCTGGTCTAAATCTTATGAATTTGGTTTTATTTGCATTAAGTATCAATTTGTTCAATCTCGAAAATTCTGCTATTAAGGCTGCATCTCTTTCAATTAATATTTTTAGCATTGTTGTTTGTTTGTAGGGATAGAAAATGCATAGGTCGTCCGCATACATATATAATTTTCCTTGTAGTCCGAGGTTGTTTATGTCATTTAGATATATTTTAAACAAGAGCGGTCCCAGAACACTGCCTTGGGGAACACCGCACAACACAGCTTCCATAGTGCTCATACTGGAATTTATCTGGACATAATGTTTCCGGTTTCTCAAATAGTCTTCAAATAGCTGCAGCTCTTTTCCCTTTACACCATAGTAAGATAGCTTTTGGCACAATATTATGTGATCCACCAAATCAAAAGCTTTTGAGAAATCGTAAAAAACTCCACCAACTCCAGAGAAATCTCGATCAAGACCGTCACAAATACAATTCACAACATTTACTGCAGCTTCTTCAGTTCCACATCCCTTTCTGAACCCGTATTGATTTTCAAATAGTAAATTCTCATTTTCAAAATACGTTGACAGTTGTGAATGTATAACTTTTTCAAAAACTTTATCAACGATTGAAAGTAACGAAATGGGTCTAAACTTCTCCAAAGTATTTGCATGAATTTCTTTAGGAATTGGCACAATCTTATGCGTCTTTAAAATTTCTGGAAAAGTAGAAGTGAATATTGTTGCATTAAAAATGTTGGCCAAATGCGGAGTCAACTCTTCTACACATTCAACAATTGTTGTTGAGGAAATTCCATCACTGCCAGTGCTTGTAGATTTATCCAGACATGTTATTATGTTATGAATTTCAGTATTTGTAACACTTGAAAATATAAAACGATTCGAATGATTTCGTAGAGTTCTTAATAAATTGCAATTATCCGACGGATATACTTCAATTTGGTCCTTCAACTCCTGCACCGATCTTGAAAAATATTCGTTAAACTTTTCAGCTTTTATAGTATCACTATCAATAAATTCACCGAGTTCATCTTTAAGTTTAATTTCAGATTTGGATGCTCTTCCCAGCGATTCATTTAAAAATTTCCAACATTTCCTAGGTTGTTGTTTAAATTTACATAAGTTTTCTTCGTAATATCTGTTCATAGATTCTTTAGTAGCTATTTTTATTACTCTACTTAATCTTTTTAGTACAGTCTCTAAATCATAGTTAGTATTCTTTTTTCTTAACTTCAGCAACTTCTTTTTATGCTCAATAAGGTATTGTAAATTACCTTTTATCCATGGGGCTATTTCGTACTTCAGCGGTTTTCTTCTCCTAGATTCCTGTGTAGAAGTCGTAACTGCATTAGATATACTAGATATTACATGTGCCATATCATCAGATGGATTTCCCGTGAGGTTACTAAGTTGTAAATTGCGATGGAGATAATTTCTCACATGCTGATAATTACAACGACGTTGTTTAGTAACAATAAAGTCAGATTTTTCAATATTTGATTCAAAACGGCAACATATTATGTTATGGTCAGAAAGATGACATTCAGCAGAATCAATGTGTAATATTCGTTCCAAGTTACTGTAAACATGATCGATTGACGAACCACTACTGGGACGAGTAACTAGTTTATGGCAATTGGCGAAGCTAAAACAGTCCAGTAGACTCGTTAGCTCTAGATTTAAAACATTCTGCAGGGAATCCAAATTAGAATCACCAACGAATATGCATGGCATTCGGCCAAAACGATAGAAAATGTCTTCTAGGAACATAAAAAAAGAATTCAGATTACATTTCTGTGATCTATAAAATGACATTATATTGAGCTTTTTTCCATTAAAAGTTTTGCTATGCAATGTCAAAACAACAGCTTCAACAAAATTACTGCTTTCACAGACCTCAACTGTATATGGCAGATTGTCACGAATGTATACAGTTGTACCTCCATATCCATCTGATCTGCAACAATGAATAGAATTATATCCAGGTATGTTGTACATTTGTACAAGTTCGCGACGAAACCAGGTTTCCTGTACACATATAACATTAGGTAGGTTGGTGAAGCGCGATATTATATTTTTAAAATTATTAAATTTATTAATGGACGAAATGCTTCTCATATTGATTGATATGATACTAAAATAGTTATTTTGAAATGATCTTAAATTTGATTCAAATGAGCAAAAGGAATTAAAATAATGATTCATATTAGAAGATTTAAAAGAAAAATATTACAATTTTTATTAATTAAATAAAAAGTTTAAGATGGCGATAAAAATCCTGCATTTGGTTCAGCATCGCTTCCATCAGAATCATCAGTAGTTTCTACAGGCTGAATTAAGGTTCTTCGTCCGCGGCTTTTAGCTGCTGTTGCCTCCAAAAGAAGATTGTCAACTACATCGGCATCTGCGATAACTCTTGGTTTGGACAATTCACTCATTTTCACATAGACTTTTCCTCCATTAGCATACACTTGACGGTAACCGACTGTTTTTAACAACATAGCATGATTCAACAGGGTTAGTGTTTCCTTGCTTAAAAAGTCGTTGACGTAAATCGATTTTGTGGTGTTTTTTTCTTTTAGTTTTGGCTTAGCCGTCATCACCTTTTGTTTCACCTTAGAGGAATTGAATTTAACGATCATTGTTTGCTTTCCGTTAACTTTTGTTTTATTTTTCAAAAAGAACGCATCATCAATTTCATTTGAAAGTAATTCCACACCAACATCATTCATAACGGACTTTATAGCATCTACTGCGCTCACGTCTTCAGCAACTTCCACACCACTAACAATACAATCATTTTTCACTCGATTGTCATTCAAAAATTTAACTGATTTTTTTAAATCTGAGATTTCCTTCTTCAACACCTTGTTTTCTTTTTGAACGACGTCAAGTCTTTTCTTATTGTCTGCAATACCTTTCAACATGTCATCAAATTGTTTTGACAAAAAGGTCATACTGTCTTGCAAAACATCCAGCTGGTCTAGCTTGTTCAGTTTTGTTTTGATCAGACTTAATTCGTTTCTTATTCCACCTCCACTTTCATCACAGAGATGACAAACATACTCTTCGCTCTCATTATTCAATAAATGCTCATATTGACGTTTGTCGAGCCTAGTACAGAGAGAGTGGAATGCCTTGTCGCATTTATCACATTGAATCGACTCTTCTTCTTCTCTCACTTCTGCTTTGCACTGCCCACATATTATTTTGGGGGTTTTTATGCTACGGCGGCTTGTTTTAGGCATATTTGATACAAATGAGATAGTTCAACAGATGATTGAGCGTATACGCGTTACCAGATTGGTCTAAATACACTGTATCAGTACTAAATAACGATTTAAAAAATATTTGTATCGGAGCACTTGCAAATGAGACTTTACTCGAACAGGGTTGCCAAACTGTGATTGCATTGCACAGCCTCTGTGGATTGTTGTAGGAAAGTAAAGAAAGGTTAAAGTCGGACGCGGCCGACTATATGATACTCTCCACTTTCTATCCGAATACAATTCAATTCGGTAAAAAAGTGAAAACGGGAAGAATTTTTGTATGTTTCCTAATCATAGGCTAATATGACCTGGTCCAATTTGTCACATCGAGAAGATTATTTGTATCGGGGCTATATCCAAACATGGAATAAAGTGACTAACTTTCACAATAAGTTCTTCCAGTTCAAGTACAATGTCTTATTCTCATTTTGGTGAAAATACGTGGTTTCTGGAGCGGAAAAAGTCAATCCGGGAGCGAAATTTGTATGGGAGCTATATGTAAATCTGAACCGATCTGACCCATTCTCACCATGGGTGTTTTTAGTTGAAATATTAGATATTTTGCAACATTTGAAGAATATCTGTTAAAATATGTGGTTTCTAGACCAGAAAAAGTCAAATCAAGAGCAAAATTTGAATGGAAGCTATATACAAATCTGAACCGATCCAACCAATTTTTACCATAGGTGTTCCTAGATAAAATATAAGATGTTTTACCAAATCTGAAGACAATCAGATACAATATGTGGTTTTTGGAGCGGAAAAAGTTAAATCGGGAGCGTGATTTGTATGAGGGCTATATATAAATCTGAACCGATCTAACGCATTTTTAAGAAAATCTGCTAAAATATGTGGTATCTAGAGTGAAAAGAGTCAAATAGGGAGTGAAACTTGTATGGGGGCTATATCTAAATCTGAACCGATTTTCTGCGAATTAAATAGCGTTCGTCCTTGTTACGAAAAACATCGTTTTGCAAAGTTTCATTTGATTCTGGCTACAATTGCGACCTGTATCGTGATTACAAGAATAGATGGACAGACAGACAGATGGACGGACGGACGGACGGACAAACAGGCAGACGGTCATTGCTAAATCGATTCAAAAAGTGATTCGAAGTCGATCGGTATAATTAACAATGGGTCTATCTCCCTTCTTTTTGGTGTTACACACAAATGCACAAAGACATAATACACTCGTGGAATGTATAAAAAATATTGAAAAAATAATTTTATAAATAACTATAAATTTTTAATTATGAGGCTGCCAATATGTTTATACTTTACATATCGAAATAATACTTCAAGTCAATTAATAAAGTAAATATAAGGCAGCAATCTACGAAAATCTCAAATACACCAAATATGTCTACCCATGGCTGAAGCCATGTGGTTGGTTGTCTTTCCATCCTACTTTGATTCCAACAATTTTGAAATTCCATTATTTCTCACGTACACAGTTCAAGACAACCTAACTTCATGATTCTACACATTTTTGCCGTAAAAGAAAGTATGAATTTGGAAAAATCTTTTTATTTTCACGAGTCTATGACGTCAGAGGAATGTATACACCGGATTCCATGATTCTAGCTACGGCCATTTAGTTGGTACCATTTTTATTCTCGATTACCCCCTTACGAATTTCGAAAAACTCTTTTTTCGTGTCTACGCAATCAGAAGGATGTACACACCGATCTTCGTTCTAGCTGTAGACGTTTAGTTGGTACCAGTTTCATCCCTCTGTTCCTATTGTTGCCCTTGAAAGTACGGAATAGTAAAACTTTGTTATTTCTCATGTCTACGCAGTCAGGGGAATATATACACCTAATTTCATGATTCTAAATGCTACAGTTTGGTTCGTACCATTTTTATCCCCCTATTTTACCCCTTAAAAGTACGAATTTAGAAAAAAACAAGTAAAAACGGCCGGGCCGAACTTTATATACCCTCCATCATGGATTGCAGAGGTCGTCGGTTTTCGTAGAAGTGCTGTAATATTACAGGAAAATATAAATTTTTTAATATAGCCAAACCAAAACAAATACAAATATTAAAAAAATAATTTTATAAATAAATATAATATTTTAATTATTCAAACCATTATTTATTTCAAATCAAAAAATAAATATTCTTATATTTATATTTTCAAAAAGCTTAAATACCATAAATATTGGTAGATAGTGGGTGCTACAGTTGGTTGTATTTTTCTAGCTGTAGTCGTTTAGTTGGTACTATTTTTATCCCTCTGTACCATTGTATCCATTGAAAAATCCGTTTATTTTCCGTGTCTACGCAGTCAGATGAATGTATACTCCGAATTGAATTTGGTTGGTACTATTTGTATCCCCTTTTTCCATTTTAACCCCAAAAAATAAGAATTTCGAAAAATGTGTCTATTTTCCGTGTCTACGCAGTCAGAGGAATGTATACTCCGAATTTCATGACTCTAGCTGCGGTCATTTGGTTGGTACTATTTTTGTCCCCTTTTTCTATTTTGAACCCAAAAAGTACGAATTTCGAAAAATTTGTCTATTTTCCATGTCTACGCAGTCAGAGGAATGTATACTCCGAATTTCATTATTCCAGGTGTAGCCGTTTGGTTGGTACAATTTTTATCCCTCTGTACCATTGTATCCCTTGAAAGTACTAATTTCGAAAAATCCGTTTATTTTCCGTGCCTACGCAGTCAAAGGAATGTATAATCCGAATTTCATGACTCTAGCTGTGGTCATTTGGTTGGTACTATTTTTATCCCCTTTTTCTATTTTGACCCCAAAAAGTACGAATTTCTAAAAATCAGTTTATTTTCCGTGTCTACACAGTCAGAGGAATGTATACTCCGAATTTCAAGACTCTAACTGCGGTCATTTGATTGGTACTATTTTTATCCCTTTTTTTATTTTAACCCCAAAAAGGACGAATTTTGAAAAATCCGTGTATTTTACTTGTCTATGCAATCAGAGGAATGTATACACCGAATTTCATTATTCTAGGTACTGCCATTTGGTTGGTACCTTTTTTTATCCCCTTATTCCAATTTTACCCCTTAAAAGTACGAATTTTGAAAAAATACTTTTATATTATGTATCTACTCAATTAGAGGAATGTACATACCGAATTTCGTGTTTCTAGCTTTTGTCGTTTAATATGTACCATTCTTATCCCTTTTTTGCCCCATTTCACACCCCACAAATAAGAGTCACTTTATGGTGCACGTTTTTGCTATAATATCAAGCAAATATAAACAGACATATTCAAAAAACATGCTTAAATGCTAAAATGTTAGGGATTATTATGGATATATTTAGTCCTTGTGAGGGATAAATTTTTCCCTTTGGGCCGATTTCGCCCCGTTTCAATCCCAACCGATCTACGACTATAAGACGCATTTATGGAAAATTTGGACCTCCTAGCTCCTTTCGCTAGCATACTTTCAACAGACGGATAGACGGACATGGCTAGATCGTCTTAGAATTTTATGACGATCAAGAATATATATACTTTATAGGGTCTCAGGTCGATATTTCAAGGTGTTACAAACGGAATGACAAAGTTAGTATACCCCCATCCTGGAGGTGGAGGGTATAAAGATATTTTTCCAAACTTCATAAATTGTTCACGGACGCTTTCACAAATGCAACACATAAAACATTTACACTGCCAGTTTGGATATACATCAGAGGAAACTCTCATTAAACCATACCCCAGCTGAGATATATTTTTGGGCGATTTTTTGATATTAAAAATTAGTCAAATTTTTAGGCGATTTTTCATTTGGGTGGGTTGGCATTTAGTTTTGGGCATAATTTCATTTTGGATCACTTCTGTTTTTTGCCTATTTTTTCATATCGCCGCTAAGTGTGTATGAATCGCAGAGTGGGAAATCTTTAAGTCCGGCCATATGCTGGCAATATAGTAAATCTTTAATCCGTGTAATTATTTGGACTTTTTTAATGGACGTTTTTTCTTTTAAATGAAAAATCACCCAAAAACTTGTGTGATATCGACATTTTTACATATTCCAATGAATTCAACCATTTTCTGGCCTCCTGTTTGCGAGAAAACCGAGGTGTTTAAAAATATAAATTTTTTATTTTTTTAATTTTTTGCGATGAGCCTCAGCCAAGCCCCTTTATTGCATTTAAGGGATCCTAACGAAGATATAAAGCTTGCCTGTTTGATTCCGACTTTATTCACAGCCTCCACTGAGCAACGGTACAACAGTGCGAATGAGTAATATTTTCCATAATAAATGTAACTTATACGACATCCAGTGGTGTCGAAGGTCTGTGTACATATAACATTTTCTGTTGTATTTTGGCTTTCTAGAAACTAGAAAACGATATCTATAAGAACTTTTTCTTTAATTCCAATTTTCAACGATTAAGATTTGTACTCACATTTTGGAAATATATATATTAGGCGGGTCAATTTGGATGGATGGTAATCTACAGATGGAGCATTCCATGAAAAAGGGGAACTCTGAACTGTTTTACAAATATGCATTTTTTATATATTATTGCACGTACATAGTGAGATTATGTTCCCATCTAAAATAATTTACAAAAGTTGTAGTGAGTATGTCTCATTTTTTGTAAATACCGTTATTTATTGAGAGTAACAACAAGTCGGATTTTTTCATTAGTCTTTACACAACTTTTTGCGAGGTCGCTGCCGCTATTGTTTATCAGATAGAAACTAGATTTCTATTCTAAGTTATAGTGTATGGTCCGCTGTATTTAACTGCATACTCATTTTTTTGGTTAAGTGTTTTTTGATAAGAAATTAATCATAACGGAAAGGTAAGTTTCGATGTCCCATACGTGACGCTTAATTCCTTTTCTATTAATAATTGTAAAACAAGTCGACTATACAAATTGAATTTTTCTGTTAACAGCTAACTTTTAGCGGTCTAAAAACTGGTGAAACAATTTTGTTTGAAATCGCTTTGCTTACAATATATTCTTGGTGATAATAAAGTGTCTGTACGTGACGCCGAAGAATAAGTTATCTGACATCTTCAACTTTTACTGGCGTTTGTAATAAACAAAGCCCTTTTTTGTACTGCAAATCTCAATAACGCAAAAATGAGCGACCAGCAACCATCAACCAGTGCTAGCCGCATGCGAAAATTTCGAGAAAAGCAAAAAGAGAAAGATCCTAATTTTACCGCTAATGAGGCTAAAAGATTGCGTGAGCTTCGTAAACGAAAAGCAGAAAATCTTTCTGAAGGTGAGTTAAAAGCAATTTCACTTAAGGAAAGGGATAAGAAGAGATTGCAAAGGGCAAAAAAGCGGGTGGAACTTAAAAATCCTACTGATTCTCCTGTAAGTAATGAATCTCCGTACAAGTCGAAACAGACTTTAACTAAAGCTGTTCAAAAGGCTCTAAAAGCACTGCCTCAATCACCAAGAAAGAAAAAAGCGGTTGTTACAGAACTAGCGCGTAAAATGAACATTGCTCTAGCAGAAAGCCCAAACATTAGCACATCAGGTGACGATACACGTTATGACGATGTGAAAGCATTTTACTATCGTCCGGATATTGTGTATACCTGCCCAGGCGCAAATGATTTCATCGTTGTTTGGGAAAACGGCATTAAGAAGAAGTGTCAAAAGCATTATTTGACTTTGTACCTACGAGAAGCCTTTTGCATTTTTAAAGAATTTTTTCCTAATATTTTGTAGTCTAAGACCGAAAAATGTTTTGCTAATGAAAGACACACCTTCAGACCAGTGCAAATGTTTAACTCATGAAAATTTTATGTTCAAATTGAAAGGTTTGAAACAAAATTATTGTAACGACTGGTGGACTATGATTTTATGTGATCCTTCTTTAGATTCGAAGTGCTGGAAAAATGAATGTGATACTTGTTCTGATGGCAAAAAAATATTAATTTCTATGGATTTAAGTACAATCTGTGTATGGAAAGAATGGGAAAAAAACTCAGAAAATAAACTACGTTTAGTAAACCACGAAACAAGTTCAGGTGAACTTAAAGAAAAATTGATTGATTCTATCCATATTATTATGAAGCATGTTAATTTAAAACGAGTTCAAGCCGGTGAATTTAAAAAAGACCAACGCAATGAAAATGTGCGGATCCTTCAAGTTGATTTTGCGATGTCTTTTGGCTGTGAATACCAGAATGAAGTTCAAAGCGCACTCTGGTCACGAACAAGTGTTCTTGTATTTACTGCTGCAAGTTTTTACAAAGGCAATTGCCAAACATATCTTATATGCTCAGATGCAAATTCGAAAGACAAGGATACAGTTTTTGTTTTCATCAATAAGTTGTTTGACTTGATGCATAAAGAAAATGAAGACTTACCTTCAGCGGAAATTATTTGGAGTGACGGCCCTTCATCGGAATTTAAGAACCGTTATATGGTTAAACTAACATCAATGTTGAGTGAAAAGTACAAAAGGCCCTTTTATTGGAAATATTTTGCTACATCGCATGGAAAAGGTGTGATAGACGGAGTTGGCGGAAATATCAAAAGACTGGTAAGAGAGAAAATGATGAGCCAAAATGAACATGTTGTTGTCCAATCAGCCAAGGACTTTTCTGATTTAGCTTCTCAATTAGTCACAAAAACCCGTGTGATTTATGTGGCATCCTCTGAAATTTATGAAAGGATTAAAAGTGCATCGCCGTGGGACAATGCCAAAGCGATAACTGGAGTTTCCAAATTCCATTTTATTAAAACTGAGGAGAAAGTTGTGGAGTGCAGAAAACATTGCCTTTCCCAAGACAAAACTGTATTTACCTATTGATTTTTACATATATTATAGATTTAAGTTGAACTATGTCCCGTACGTGACGCGACTTGTCTGTACGTGACAAATATAAAAAAATGTTTTTGAATTATAAATAGGTGTTTTAATTAATATTTTTTTCGCTAGTAGCAAGCATGATTCTTAGTTATAATTTCCTTCGAATACACTTTTTATGCACCTGTAATATATTCGCTGAAATCTGAATAAAACTATAACGATTTCGAATGTTGGTTGACTTGATGTGTCCCGTACGTGACGTGGGTTGTTTGCATTTTTCTTCAGTATTTCATGACTTTTTTTAAATGTTTCTGGGCACTATTAAAGACTAGTATATAATCTATTAAATTAGAGAAAAAAAGTATATATCTGATAAAACAATTAAGTGCTATATGTAATATAAACCGTAAAATTAGTTGAACTTGTCTGTACGTAACAGTGGAATGCACCGTATTTTGATTTGAAAGTCGCATTTATAAAGGGTGTTTTTTATTGGGGTATAGAACTTTAAGTTGGCATCACTTTTTTAACTGGCGGCCATTTTGTCAGCTGTCAAGTGGTTAATATTTAGTTTGGTTTGCCATTTCATCATGAACAGGTTGACAAAAGAACAACGCTTGCAAATCGTGCAAATTTATTTCGAAAGTAATGGTTCAGTTCGCGAAGTTCACCATTTTATGGTCGACATAATCGTCCATCAGAGCAATTAATTCGGTTAACCATGGATCGTTTTCGCACTACGTTTACTCTATGTGATAATACGCATCCGCAGAGACGTCGAACAGTGCGCACCGAAGAAACAATTGCCGCTGTAGAGCAAAGTGTTGAAGAGGACCCGAATGAATCGATTCGCCACCGTGCACAGCAATTGGAGTGGTTGAAAATTGGACCTGTAGAATTGGCTATATTCGAGCCAGCCGCGGCGGCCACATGCCCGAAATCATATTTAAACATTAATGACATAAAATTATCCTTCCAATAAAGCCAAATTGATGGACATTAAAACGATTTTCTTGTGTTTTATTTCAATTCGAAGTTCTATACCTCAATAAAAAACACCCTATATAAGTCAATTCCAGTACATTTGGCCATGTGTTCCCATAAATAACAATGAACAGCAGCTCCTCTATTGTGCATCTTTAGTGTGTCAAAGTAGGTAGCGTATTATTATTCTTTGGAAGGATTATGATATTCAAGCCTCACATGAAAAGCTGTAGTTGCAAAAATATTTATTAAATTCATCCATATTATAAATTTTGGAAATGGATTCCCACTCCCAAAAATAATTGTATGGGATAACAATTAGGTTGTCCAACCGCTATTAATCGAAAAATTTTTGTCAAATATTTGTTCGAATAATAAAAAATCATGATTTTCGAATAACGAATAATTCGAATAAATTGTCCCAAATAATCTATATTATAAGTTTTGCTTTAAAAACTAATGAAATCGTCGTATGCTTTGTATGATTGAATTGATTTTGAATAGCCAGTTTGCTCCATTTGGGTAAAAAACTATGAAACACCAAATATAAAACCGTAATTTTTTCGATTTTTGATTTGTATGCTCCACAGATATTAAAATAACGATTTCTCCGACTTTATTTAAAAATAGCAAAAACTGGCCAATAGCTTCCGAATTTTTTAAAATTTAAAGAATAGTAAATTCATAGAAAAATTGATTTTAACACCGCGAAAATAAAGTCAGTTCTGTTATAAATCATATGATCCATATTCGAAAAAAGTCAATGGATAACTTCTGATATTATGCTCATTTAAGGGAAGGTTCTTTATTTTGATAAGATATTAAGATTTTTCTCAGCTTCTAATGAATTTCTAATTTGATATTACAATTTTTAAATAATATCAGAATAATAAAATCAAACGTTCAAAATATAGTTGAATTACCTGTAAACTGGCGTGTCTTGTCTATATAACTCTTATAAATTATAATTTATTTAAGTGGACAATTGTTCGATTAATCGAATAACTCTCGACTTCATTATTCGATTAATTGGAATTTTTTTGTTTTCAAATAAACGATAAATCGAATAATTGGATACCCTAATAACAATATTAAATTATTGGAACATTGACTAATATTAACGAATATTGAACTACTTGCCAAAAAATAAAAGTAAATTGTTCCTTCCATCTTCCCAAAATTGTCAAATAAATAGGGGTAATCGAATGACAGAACGAGCCGGCAAATCAGCCGAAAGCCGCCTCCGCCGACCCATTTTGAACAGCGCCGCCGCCGCCGATAATTATGGTTCGGCTTGTAACTCTGATAATCACGTGTGAGTTCTCTGAACACCATATGAGGCAATTTTACTTATTGTAACATATATGAGGTCATTCAAAAATCTAAAAAAATATTTTGCTATTCTTCATGTGATATAACATTTTCTGAGGGCTCTTTTCACAATATTTAACTTCTATCTTACAGATTATACCAAAATAATTTTCCTATTCTCTGTATTGGTATTCCCGCGAAAATTAAATTTTTGCAAAAATATTTTTTTTGATTTTCTCAAAAAAGGGTCAAATTGACCCATAAAGAGAGCAGCTAGAGGGTTAAGATCTTCCACAAAAATAATCCTCATAAAATTCCACATTATAGTTCTGACTATAACAATTCTCTCAGACATTAACTTACTACAGTTTTTTCACTTAGTATAATGCTCTCTTCGACCAAAAATTTAAAACTAAAAAATCCCTAAAACATTCTTATGATGAATCGGCATAGGAAACCTTGTAATCCTTACATTTTAAGCCCAGTATATGTTCAGCAATATTATTTAGAATACTACGAGGATCATTTTTGTGGAAAATTTTAGCCCTCTAGCTCCCCAATATAGGGGACTTTTTGTTACTTTTCGTGCAAAAGTGTAAAAATATCCCTAAAACATTATTATGATGAATCAGCATAGGAAACATTGTAATCTTTACATTTTAAGCCCAGTATATGTTCAGCAATATTATTTAGAATACTACGAGGAACATTGTTGTTGAATATTTTAACCCTCTAACTGCACATTATAGGGGTCTTAAAAAACACCCCTAAAACAGATGTTCATCAAAAATATTTGCCATTAAATTCTACCACAAGTCTCTGAATACACCAAAACTCGAAACTCAGCGTACATGCCAGAAACAAGTCGAAACTTTTAGGGTTAATTTGGTACTTTTTCCGAATTTCTTTTAAACTGTTCCATAAAACTGAACCTTAGGGGGATGATGTGAATGGAAAAAATAGTCTACGTCCAATTTCACCAGAAGTCACCGAACAAAAGAAAGCTGTAGCTATAATAGATAGCTATAATAGATAAAGTACCACTACAAATTTCTTAATTAATTTTATTTTACTCCCTCTATCAGAAACTTGTTATTTTCATTTTGTTCCAAAGTGTTGAAATTTCTTCGAAGAAGATGAAAAATAGTCTTAGTCTTAGGAATTAATTACGAATAAATCAGTGAAGTCATGGAATCCGACTGTTGTCCGAATCGGTATAAAAATCTGCAAAAAAAAATTAAGTCAATAAATATAAATAAAAAATAATAAATAATAAAATTAGGGTTCTTGCAGCTTTCAAGTTGAAATTGCTATTTTTGGGGGAATTGAGAACCCATTCCAATATGATTTGGTGTCATGAAAGCCTATGGTGTTTTCCTTGTTTCAAACGACTTCAATATTAATTCCAATTCTGAAAACAATCTAGGACTGGCCTGAATACAACCATGAACTACTTATTTATATCGCTAAAAGTAAATCGCTATTTTTGGAATAATACCTAATTGAAGTTATTACCAGATAATGCAGATGGTAATGTCTTGTCATTCTCTGGTATTTCAAATGGTGATAAGATATCATTACCTGGTATTGTCAGAGGAATGTATACTCCGAATTTCATGACTCTAGCTGCGGTCATTTGTTCTGACAATAACAATTCTCTCAGACATTAACTTACTATAGTTTTTTCACTTAGTATAATGCTCTCTTCGACCAAAAAATTAAAACTAAAAAGAAACACAGACCACCTTTATTCAACCAAAATTAATCTAATCAACATGCCCTTTCAGAATTATAGGTCCGCTATTATGTTCCAATCAAAAAGACTTAATTTGTTGGACAGTGTTATCCGGTCATCCGGCTCAATCTCGGGATCCAAAATTAGTATACCAATTTACTATTGAATTCGAATTCACAATAAAATAAAATACTAAGTTAACATTTATTTTAATTTGAATTTGTTTGAAGATCATGTTTTTTATCAGCACTATACTATACTTATGGTTAAAGTTGACAAGCTTTAAGCACCCGTTTAAAAACTTTGTGAAGATAAGGCCTCCGAAAAATATTTGAATATTTGCCCTCAACTTATTGCTCCTCTGCCGCACCAGTTGATTGATGAAGTGCTACAAAAAAAACCTTTCTCCTCGTATTAGTAAAAATTTTCAAAAATAATGCCATAATTTATGACTTAATGTTGTGCACGTACAACGCTCAAACGACATCATTATAAACGCTTAATAATGCATGAAGCAGCAGCAACGGCAGCGGCAGCCAGAGGTGCAACTGTTGTAGTAAGCAAATAAACAAAAAAACAACATTTGCGGAAAACGTGAACATTAATTGATTTTGGCACTTCAATATAATGAAATCGAAACACAAAAACATGACTGAATGATAAACTGCGCCATTATGGATTGATTATTTATTTACGAGGAAAATATGATGATGAAAACTTCGTCAATGACAATTACAATGTGATAACATCAAAAGATATGCAAATTTAAATGAATGACGGCGATGGCGATATAAAAAAGGACACATTTTATAAGGAGAAGAAAACATAGAGAATTATTAAATGTTTTGAAGTGCAATCCATAAGTAATAGTTCTCAGATCAGATTACAGCTTAGAAGGACTTATAAAATAATTTTGAAAGATATGCATACGTTTATTGCCCAATTTCATTAGCCTGCAATAAATGGTAATGCAAAAGCTATTAGATTGATCATAATGTTGCCCTTCGGCAACATTTCTGTGGCCTAGTGTCAGAGCAGATTTTTCTCCAAGTGCACAACTATCAAAGATAGAACAGCTTCAAAACTTCCTTTCCGTCTTAGATCCTTTTGGAATTTGTAATTTCCACACGAAAAACAACACAAGCACTCGAAATATAAAGCCGCAGTCTTACTTGTGAAAAATATCTAAGAAACTCGGAATATTTTTGCCTACATTACCAAAGCAGATATTAATGGCCAGCCATCCTGCAACTAGCTAGCTAGTCGCAGCATCTGATAAATGTTGCCAACATTGTGTGCCTGTCTATCTATCTGCTCTGCTCATCGTATCGCGTACATTGTTGTGGAATTGTTCAGCTCCTCAGCTCCTCAGTCAAAGGTATGCCATAGAATAATACCGAGTAATTTCAAATAATGACCTCAAATAACATGTCTGAAAGTTTTCGACGTTAATGTCCTTGAAAATCGCTGAAAAATCGCAGCAACAAAATACAAAAGGAAGACGACAACAACGAAGAGGACAACTTTATATTCACTTAAGCCAAGTTATCCGGCAGGCTGGGGGGAGGGCGTTACTGGCCAATACTTTGTAGCTGTGATTTCGGCCGACGCCGACTTTAAACGAACGAAACAATACAATAACTTTATAGACACATACTCACACACAGACTCGCTTATAGCGAGAACAACATTGTTGGCGCACTTGTCTTGCTGCTGTTGTTGTCTGTTGCCGGTTTGTTGTTAAACAAAAGTGTACAACATCAGCAACAACAACGACATCAAGTATTAATAGTCGATGATGTCGATCTTATGTATGGCCGCAGTCTCCTTTGGATTTGTACTTGTTTCCATGTTTGTTGTTGTTGTTGTCGTTGTCGTTTAACTTGTACTTTTGGACGGTTGAATGGCTGGCTGCTGGCTGCCGGGCTCCTCCGTTTAGGCTTTGTGGCTATCGCCGTCAGATCATGTTATTGGCTCCCCTATCAGTAGCCCAGCATCATGTTGTCCGTCTCTCTCTCTGTCTGTGTGTCTGTCTGTCTGTTTTAGCCAAAAACTATTAAACATGGTAATAATCAACAAATATCAGCCAAGTACATACTCTGCGCTAAGTACACAAAGATGAGTTTCGTGTGTATTGCATGCCTCCAACATATCGCTGGAGACAACTCGACTCGACTCCACTACTATCGCACTACATACGCTCTTTATGAAGTTGCAGCGCGTTTTTTTCTTTTCAGCCTCTACAGAAGTGTTTCAGTTGCTTGAATTCAGTCACTTGCAGTCGACGATGTTTTCATTTCGAATATTAAGGTTTTGTAAGGAACTCTACCACAGGCAATGAAGACTTGTACCATCGTACGACAATTTGATGATATACGTATGAAACTATAGGTAAAATTGAGTTTTTAGTTTTTCATTTCAAAGTCCTGTTGCCCCTTCACAGGTCAAAGTTCCAAAGGATAACATTTTTCAAAAAATATTTTATATACTTGTTCGTAACCTTTTTTCTATATCAACATTTTTATCACGGACCATTTCGTCAAAATGAAAATTACGATTTTTTGAGCAAAAGAACTTAAAAATAAATGTAGAGATATTTTGTTTTTATTTTAAAATGAAAATAAAAATAACACTAAGCAACGGAAAATAATATAAAATTGTCCGAGACCTAAACAAATGTATTTTTGTTTGCTTTGAGGCATATGTCATGTCATAAAAACAAAAACAAAAAAAAAAAATATGGATATTTTTTTACTGAAATTAATGTGTCCAAATATAGGTAAAGGATGGTAGTATATGTTGTGAACAGTCTCCAAAAATTAGAAAAGATGGCACGACAAAAATCAAAAAAATAAAAAAATTGGGGCATTGTTGATTGTGTGAGTATGGATGTGCTGAAATGATGGATTTTATATTTTAAAGTTTTTTATTTCAAAATATTTCTAACTCGTGATATTTTTTTTATTTTCTAAAAATATGTATAAAATATTTTTATGAGAAGAATACATATATGATTTTTAAGAGCTTGATAACTTTTTTTTTAAAAAAAAAAACGCATAAAATTTGCAAAATCTCATCGGTTCTTTATTTGAAACGTTAGATTGGTCCATGACATTTACTTTTTGAAGATAATTTCATTTAAATGTTGACCGCGGCTGCGTCTTAGGTGGTCCATCCGCTTAGTCCAATTTTGGCATTTCCACGTTTTTGAGTAACAGAGACCCAATTGGTGCGAACGGCGACGAATCGAAAATTGGTGGTCATCATTAACACTGGCCGATACAGCTGCGATATTTTCTTCAGTTCGCACTCTACGTAAGCGTGTTGGTGGTTTAATGTCCAACAATGTAAATTTGGTGCGAAATTTAGTCACAATAGCCCGAATAGCCGCTTCAGTGGGTCGATTAAACTGACCATAAAATGGAAGCGCGCAATGAACTTTCTTAACAGAGCACGCATTTTGATAATAAAATTCAATAATTTGCAAGCGTTGTTCGTTTGTAAGACGATTCATGATGAAATGTCAAAGCATACTGAGCATCTTTCTCTTTGACACCATGTCTGAAATCCCACGTGATCTGTCAAATACTAATGCATGAAAATCCTAACCTCAAAAAAATCACTCTTTACAAACAATTAAAAACGGCGTTAAGTTCGGTCGGGCCGAACTTTATATACCCTCCACCATGGATTGCATTCCACAGAGGATGTCGATTTTCGTAGAAGTGCAGTAATATTACAGGAAAATTTTATTTTTTAAATATAGTCAAACCAAAACAAATAAAAATATTAAAAAAAAATAATTTTATAAATAAATATAATATTATAACATGTCTGCATTTAAATGTATTTATGCGGAATTTTGAATAATATAGCTTATATAGGCTCCTCCAAATAACTTTTTTTTTGAAAATGCTATAAAAAAACTACTGAATATTATCTCAAATTTCTTTTTTTATTTGAAAGTACAATCCTTCCTGTTAATAATGGAAAATAATTTCATTCAAATGGCTGCTGAGGGCACCCCACAAATAATAGTCCAACGGTTGAATAGTTGAAAAAAAAACGTTAGATGGCGGACCCTATATTATATGCATTTTATTTATATTCTTTTCAGACATATAAAGAGTGATTTTTTTGAGGTTAGGATTTTCATGCATTAGTATTTGACAGATCACGTGGGATTTCAGACATGGTGTCAAAGAGAAAGATGCTCAGTATGCTTTGACATTTCATCATGAATAGACTTACTAACGAGCAACGCTTGCAAATCATTGAATTTTATTATCAAAATGCGTGCTCTGTTAAGAAAGTTCAGAAAGAAAGAAATTGTGTTCAGCGACGAAGCTCATTTTTGGCTCAATGGGTACGTAAATAGGCAGAATTGTCGATTTTGGAGTGAATATCAGCCAGAAGCATTGCAAGAGCTACCAATGCATCCAGAAAAAGTCACAGTTTGGTGCGGTTTATGGGCTGGTGGCATCATTGGACCGTACTTCTTCAAAGATGATGCGAATCGTAACGTAACTGTGAATGGTGAGCGCTACCGTGAGATGATATCCAACTTTTTTTTGCCCAAAATGGAAGAACTGAACTCGGTTGACATGTGGTTTCAACAAGATGGCGCTACATGCCACACAGCTCGCGATTCTATGGCCATTTTGAGGGAAAACTTCGGAGAACAATTCATCTCAAGAAATGGACCGGTAAGTTGGCCACCAAGATCATGCGATTTGACGCCTTTAGACTATTTTTTGTGGGGCTACGTCAAGTCTAAAGTCTACAGAAATAAGCCAGCAACTATTCCAGCTTTGGAAGACAACATTTCCGAAGAAATTCGGGCTATTCCGGCCGAAATGCTCGAAAAAGTTGCCCAAAATTGGACTTTCCGAATGGACCACCTAAGACGCAGCCGCGGTCAACATTTAAATGAAATTATCTTCAAAAAGTAAATGTCATGGACCAATCTAACGTTTCAAATAAAGAACCGATGAGATTTTGCAAATTTTATGCGTTTTTTTAAAAAAAAAAGTTATCAAGCTCTTAAAAAATCACCCGATACTTCGGTTCTTTTTAGGGTTTGGGGTTTCCCGGACTTTTTTCATTCCCGGGAAAACGGGAATGAAAAATTTCATTCCCGGGAATCCCGGGAATTCCCGGGAAAAAGTAATTTATTTATAGGTATGTTCAATATGATTTAAAATATCAACATTTAATAACTGGTGTGTTTTTTTCAATACTGTCATATTACAAATTAAAAACGAATGTTATTGTCAAAATATTTTACAAATTATTTTTCATTTTACAAATATTTTACTCTACACCTTTTCAAGATTATATTCGGAACATACAAATTTATATTGAGAAATGTAAATTCATATTAGGGACATATAAATTCATAATGGGTAATGTATATTTATAATAGGAACATGTTAATTCATAATGAGATATATAAATCATAATTCATTGAGAACAATTAATTCATAATAGGAACATACCAATTCATAATGAAATATACAAGTTTGTAATCAGAAAATCCATATTCATAATCAGAAAATACGTTTTCATATTCAGAAAATATGAATTCATAATGAGAAAATATAAAATCATATTGAGAAAATGTAAATTTATAATGAGAACATCGATAAAATACGTGTTTCTACGAAAATATCCATAGAAAAACGTACATACATAGCTTCGATTATAAATTTTAGAGTTCCTGATTATGAATTTATATTTTATGAATATATATTCCTGAATAAGAATTTATATTCTCTCATTATCAATTTGGATTTTCTCATTTTGTATTTATATATCTCATTATCAATTTGTATGTTCTTATTATGAATTTATATTTCTCAATATGAATTTACATTTCACATTACGAATTTACAGTGCTGATATTTCATAATCATGCTCCTATAATGAATTTACATTTCCTGTTATGAATTTACATCTCATCGTGAACTTTTCTCACTATAAATTTGAAAAGTTGCAGACTAATCGTCAGAATTGGACATTTATATCGCAGGTAGAAGTGACTGACACCTACACTAGATTCAAAATTGAAAACGATTAAGGAAACAAATAACTCATATGACGGAGAATGTTATGACGCATTTAATTTAGAATATTCATTCGTCTGGAGACAAAAATATTTTATAGAAACAGGGGGGAATATTCTAAACTGTAAAAACAATAGAAACATAAAAAATTAATATTAATTTAATAAATTCATAAAAAATAAAAATATTGAAATAGTCCAGTCATTAATTCTTACAAAGGGCCATTTAAATACATCGCATCATATATTTATATTCCTATTAGATTTCTCTTGAAAGTTTCCTGGCGATCAATTTTTATTGTATTCGTATTTTTAGACCATTTCTTTCTGGCTACATATGTAAAGTAAATTGTTCTTGAAGAAGATATTCACCTCGATTCTTCTAGGAAAACAAGAAAATTTACATTATGTAAGCCGTAGTATAAAGATCCGGCATGATAAAGATAAAGATCCTGCAAATAGCCTCACAGAAAGTATTTATTCCCCTAGCTGGGTTTCGCATAAAATAGCTATTTAGCGAATTTAAAAAGTTTTGTTTGTAGTAATATAATATAAACAAATACTTATTATTGTCAGTAATGTAAATACATATATGAATGTGAAATACATTTAAAATGCCAATTTATATAGTAACATTGAATTATTGATCAACATAATAAATAAATTATTTTTTTAATATTTCCCGTATTCCTGGGAAATTGAAATTTTTTTTTTTGAATTCCCGGAAAAATTTGGACGGGAATTCCCGGGAAAAACGATTCGGGAATTCCCGGACCCCAAACCCTAGTTCTTTTCCAAACCTAAGTGCAAAGACGTCCATTTGATTAACCAGAAACATACGAAAGACCGAAATAATAATGAGCATAAGGCGAAAACAGCAGTGATGTCGATCTATTTAATTTCTAACTCTTAGTTGTTTATGTGTACTTATCATTTATGAGGTTATTGTATTTCTTTATTCACCACTTTACGTAATTATTAATTTTGAAATATGAAAAACATAAAAATATGGAAAATTGCGTCTGGCGATATCCCATTTTTATCCAGGTGATATTATGGCGATATCATCCAGATTTCTTGCCTTGGCGAATCGCCCTGGCCGCACAAACTTCTCCAATTGAGGTAACTTCCGCAATACGAATATGATAGTTGCCGCAATATTATTTATCTTTTAGACGATACGATTTCGAATCGTTTTCGTATTGCTTTGCTTGTTGGGCCAGGAACAAATGTTTGTAAAACTCTATTTTACTTTTTTCTATTCTATGAAATAAAAAATATTATTTTTATTGTCGTGCCGACTTGATGAACATTAAAATTACTATGGCAACTATTTTATTTTTTCAGCAAATTCGGATGAGTATTTATTTTTTTAGAATAATTATTTAATTGTTTTGTTAAATAAAAAATATTTTTAGTATTCATATTTTTTGAGCTAAAAACCATAGTTTTAAAAACAAGTGTGTAACATATCGAGCCCTTAGAGCGGAATTATCGCAAGCGACATTTTCTGAAAATATTTTTTATTGTTGAATTTAAAATTTTACCGGCTGATACACAAATAAAAATTAACAAAATGTCAAAATTGTTAACGTTTATATACATAATAGGGCTAAGATTTTATCGTAAGTCGCTGCTCACATTTGCAAAGAAATCAATTTTATCGTAAGCGACAGGACAGTTTATGAATTTAGGCAAACGCTTTCAGATAATGTAAGAGATATTTATAAATGTTTAGATAGGTCTATCAATATATTGATGCAATATTAAGTGTATTTTTATACCCTCGGCCATAGAATGAAGTGTTCGTCTGTTGGTTGAAAGTACGATAGGTTACGAATGAACTAAGCTAAGAGGTTCGTAGTTCCCAGATATTTGTTTTATATGTTTATTTATCCATCCAGAAGAAAAAAGTTTACCCACAATAACTGAAAGTAGCTCCAAATTATTGTCTTTTTGGAGAACACAAAGCCTTTTTGTATGATTTGTGCCTTATATATAATAATTTAATATACTTCTTGTAATATCCGTACATTAAGCCAAATACTATATAAATGGTTTTGGTATCATTTCCCTATTATTGTGGATAAACGTTAACATTTATTTAATTCCGATAGTGGCAAATTTGACAAAAAACATAATATTTAGCTTAAAATTGTGAAAATGGGCACATTGCCCACATTTCTATAGAGTTGATTCTATACACTCTACAATTCAATCATTTTGTAAAGGAAGAACCTTGCACCCCTTCTGAGTGGCCGACCATAATTACGAATTCCCGCACGATACCGAAGTGTTATGAAAATATTTTACTAAATCATTTAGATTTTAAGGACTGGAATTCATATTTTACAGCATTTCTACCGCCAAACATTAAAATAAAATTTAATTGTTTTGAAAAACTATGATTTTGCGCACAGTTTAAATATGGATAGTAGGGTGGATGAAATGAATATTAATTTAATTATTCACTCAAACAAAAAGTCAATGATCGTTGCCAATGGGCCAAACCCGCTGTACCCTGAACAACTAAAAATGTCAGTGGAGTAATACAGATATTTAATATAATAAAATAAATATAAATAATTCCCAAACGATACCAACTTTAGTATTTGAATATGAATAGTGATCAAATCAAAGGTACATTGGCTGAAAGCGACAATGAAGAAGTTAAAAACTTTTATATGAAATTGAACTATTAATTATAGGAATTCAAATGTGTCTAACATGGTTTTTTAATAATTTATATTTTTATATAAAAAGTGTGTTTTTACTAAAATTTCGAGGATTAGTCTAAAAAACTTATATCGTAAGCGTCATAGTTTTTTCAGCATTTGTAACCGCAAGTATAATATTTGTATAGCAAGCGCCAAAAGTACCGTCTGATGTAAACAAATGATCAATTTTTAATAAGAATTCGTTGGGCACGGCGCACTGTGGTCATTATTTTGAGATAGCGGCCAAAACTCCTTTTGGTTTTTGTTCTCCGATTTTAAAGTTATTAGACTTATATGAAAGTAGACAGTAGTAAACCTCGGGTGCCAAAAAATTAGAACTCTATTTTAACTATTTCACTGAGAACAGGGTGGTCCAAAATGGGCTTTTTCAGAATTTATGATATTTTTAGTTAATTTTTAAAGTTGAAATGATCATAACTTTTTTGTTTTTCAAGATTTTTGGACGAAATAAATTTTGTGTTGTAACTTAACTTATTTCCTATCATTGGTAGAAAAAATTGAAGCTCTACTGTTTGCAGAACAATTTAAATATTTTTTTTAAAAAAGGTCTAATTTATCGGAAATTTCCTACTTCATAGAGCACAACTCCTGTGAGTCAAGCTGAGTCAAAACACAAATTTACTATTTTGTAGTCCTAACCCTCCCCTACATTCCAATATATACATGTCCATGCATCGGGACTGCACTTTTTGAGCTACAGCAATTTTTCTGACCCAAGGTAAGATATTCGGTACAAATGCACGTCATATTTTTTGAGAAGTTATTTGTATGCGAAAGTGGCTATTATGCATATATTTTGATGAAATTTTGTACAAGAGTTCTTATTGACCCAAAAAATAATTCTGTTGAAATTAGGAGAATTTGGCCCATATTTGGACCTAGTCCACATAGAAGGGTGTATCAAAATTTTGACAAAAATGACAATAGAATCTGACAACATTCGCTTTGCTTACAAACCAAATAGAACATTAAATTCAATTTTTACCAACATTAACGACAGAACACAACGAAGAGAACATTAGAAACGAGAATGAATCACAAAAATGAAAGAGACAACAGCACTGTCACAACTTAGTGCTATCCAGTGCACGAAAACAAACGAAACGATTGACGTACATATCATCCAGTCATTATTATTCATTACACAGTACAACACATGATTTGCCAACTCAATTCTGAGAACAGTATGTGAAATTTCTGCATCATTCGTTTTGTCTTCTTCTTACCTGCCGAAATATTTTTAATATCGATTTGAAGTTAGTACTATCGTATAGGGGAATTTATTACGTTTTAGGCCCTGTTGTTTGACATAGCTCGACAGCCACTAGCCCGATTTAGTTGAAATAAATTTTAAAAAATTAAGAATTACAATTCCCTTAATATGTTCATATATTGTTTTCCTATACAAGCAACAGTTTACAAGTTAAAAATAAGTTTCCAATAAAAAATTAAGAAAATTTTTTTTTTAAATTCATAAAAAATACAAAACCGAAATAAGTTTCAAGTGTAGTTACTTTTTCGCAAAGTCACATAACCTATGAGCAAAATGAGACAAAGATCATGAAAATCGATGCACGCGTTTCGCTTTTATTCGCAATTTCAAAAAATAAAATAAAAATAAAAATTAAAAAATTATCATGCAAAAAAAATATTTATAAGAACTTTATGAAAATAAAATAATATGCAATTAATACGCAATAATAATATGCATAAAAACCAAATTCAGAACATTTTTCAATTATTGGCAATATCCATGCTTGCAGAAGTTGACGCTTGTGGTTCTGATGATCTTGTTTTCTTCGTAGGTTGTTCATGAAAGAATCACTTTTGATCAATTTCCGAATATCAGGTCCGTTCAGAATAACTGTTTTAAATACATTTGCGAATAATGACGATCCCTAAATGTGCGTTGAATTTCTGTAAAAAACAGGTAGCCAACTGAAAAACCCATAGTAAGCAAAGTAACTTTTAATTATTTGGGTTTTTCACATTTAGGGGTGGTCATTATTCGGAAAATTTAAACCTCACACATGGTGAAACAGGTATATAGCGACGGTAAAAAATATGCACCCATTTACAAGTACCTGTCAGTAAAATAGTGAACAATACACAGTATAAATAGGTGTGCATTGATCGATTTTACTCATTCAACAAGTGTCGACGAACGCGAAAAGTACAAGTCAATATTTTGAAAGTGCAGTTTTTAATAGTGAATTATATAATTATATATAATTATTGTTTAAACAATGGCTAAATTCAGTTATAGTGTTCTATCTGATATATATTTTGAACGGAAAGATGAAAACGACATTATTTTACATATAATGAATAATCCATTCTTCAAAATATCCGACAAACAAGAAATTCATAAGTTAAAAATAAAAAACTTTTTAAATACTTTAAGAAAACGGTACAATCAATGTTCCAGAAACAAGAAATTGTTTTACTCACGCAACCAAGAATGGCTAAGAAATACACTTATTTTTGAAAAGCCATCAGTAACTACCACGGAAACTGGAAAAGGTGGTCGACCAGCAAAGCCAATTGATAATTGTAGTGAAAGATCACGAAGACGCAAGCTTAAACATATCAATGAAGAAGTTTCTTGTAGCATCATAAAGGATTCATTTCTGCATCAAACTCAACCATCGAAAACTAAAAAGAGTAAAATTGCTATCATTGAAAAAATAGTGGAAGCAAGCCCCAGACGCACAAAAAGGATTTTAGAAAGTATGCCGACACCAACTGAAGAAAATAAATTTACTCCAGAAGAAGCACTTGCACTATTTTTGGATTTGAAAATGACTAAAAACCAATATACAGATTTGCGGAAGCGAACCAATGAAAAAAATTGTGGAATTTTTCCATCATATCGAGATTTAGTTTCTGCCAAAAAAGATTGCTTACCTTCACCAACTGCTATTAGTGTAACTTCAAGTTCAGCAGAAATAAAATTGCAGGATCTTCTTGAACACACTGCAGAACGATTATTAAAGACATTTGATGCTGACTATTTAAAGAAGTTTAAAAATTGCAGCATGACTTTAATTTCTAAATGGGGATGTGATGGGTCCTCTGGCCAGAAACAATACAAACAATGTAATGCGGAAAATTCATCAGATGCCAATTTATTCATGATTTCTTTCGTTCCAAAAATGGAAATCAACCTCATTAGAGTTAGATGAAGAAGCTAAACAACTACTGCAAAATGAAAATCAAAGCTATTTGGAAGAAATTTTTACTAATATTGTTTAATTAACACTAGTTTAAAGATTATAATTTGTTTCTAATTTTAGTATACATTTTTATTAATACATTTAAATAAAATATATGTGCACTTTAAATCAATAGTAAAAGTTTACTTAAAATTTTATCGATGTTGTGTTCTGTATATAATATCCAAATGGTATTGATATTGTTGGGAATTTCAGTGTTATTTTTCAGTTTAATCCTCACAAGAATTAGCTTTCTTCCACAAAAACCAACCTTTGGCCCCTGTGAATATTGAGACTAAATAAATGTCAGGGGCCAAATGTTGGCATTTTCTGACCAAAATTAAGTTTAGGAATAATAAATAAGTATTGGTTGTAAAATACGATTGAAGAAAATAAGAAATTATAAAAAATATACCTATTTAATAGGCTGTTTCCACTACGGTCGCTTCCACGTCCGCGTCAACGATTTATCGAAAATTTTTAATGGTGTTTCCATTGTGTTTTGCGTCCACGTTTGCGTTCAAACAGCTGTTTGCGTTTATTTGTTTTTTTTTTTGCGATGCGAAAAGTTTAATATTTTTTGTTGTGACATTATCATGGAGTTAAATGATATTATTTTGCTAACCGCAGTGGAAAATGAGGATCAAATGGTATTGCGCCTAATGGAAATGTGCAGTAGCAGCAGCGCTGCACATTTTTTGTACAATGCACGAAGCATTTGGTCATTTGCTTTTTCATTTTGGCTGTGGCTGTTTATGTTTATGCTGATAAACAGCTGTTTTAATAGGGATGCGCAATTTGCGGTGTTGCCATTAATAGGTATGGGTGGGTTTCGATTGCAAAAATAATCGAATTTATAGTAAACGTGACTTATCGGAAAACGCGTCCAATATGAACGCGACTTTTTCCCATACCTAACTGCCTATGATTTTTGTATAGGCTTTAACGCGCGTTCATTGATTATTGGACGCGGACGTGGAAGAGACCGTAGTGGAAACAGCCTATAAAATGTCAAAATATTCAACTTTTACATGGAAACTCAACAAAAAATTAAAATGCATTTTTAACTCCACATTACTTACGTTCCTATCAGTCGATTTTTACGTTTGAACACGCAAATTGAAGCTTAAAGTCCCTCCTATTGAACAAAACAAATTGCGTAAAAAAATACCAATCCGGCCAAAAGTTATAGAGTTTTGACCGCTATCTCGCGAAATTGACCACTGTGCGGCGGAATTAAAACATTTTGCATTAAAATATATTTCATTTTATGCAAATATTTCAAAATAATCAATAAAAACCTTCTCCTGTAAAATGTCTGTTTTGGCGCTTGCGATCATTCCGCGCTAAGGGCTCGATATATCTTGCAATATTGTTAATTAAAATAATTCACCAAATTTCATTAAAACGGAAGACCTTCAGAAATTTCTCTCCGAGCGCCTTAGTATGGAACAGGTGACATGTTCCACGGATTACCGTCAAACATCATCAAACATTTTTGTTGATTGTATTACCACCGATAACAAATTAGAATATTTAGAAAAAAAACTTTTATTTTTTTGGGACGACCTAATATACACAACCTACTTTTACACATGGACTAGATATTTAAACGTTTTTTATTCAATAAAATTTTGTTTCTATAAAAAGAGTTTCTATTTAATAAAAAATGATCGCCTATCTCAGTTAGGCAGCAACAAAAATTTTCTTTGTAGGATATATTTGTTACAACCTTGCCGACTATTCGATTTCTTAATGTTTTTGTTTTTTTTTGTGCAAATCATGATGCAACAATCAACCCAAAACGAAGGCAATAAAGTCGTACAGATCCGACTGTGACTGTATGTTCATGTGTCTAGCGATATGTTGTCTGTATGTTGTTCCTTGTATATCGTTTACTTGCAACATCTTGTACTTCATGCCACTAAAATGCCTTTGCTGCCAATTTTTTTAGGTTGTCTTACAACAAAAAGCGACGACGATGATGAGGACCAAAAGTTTTATCCAGCATAAGACTACACAGCACACACAGTGGTTCCATATCGGAATTAATCTTGAAATTATTTCTTTAACTTTCTGAACGGAAAGAGATAACTTAACGAAAAAAATTGTGTGTTTACATGTGTGTGTAGCTCAATTAGATTAAGATATATTTGGGTCTCAAGAAAATTTTTCTTATTTTCAATTTCATTTTTATACCCTCCACCTCCAGGATGGGGGTATACTAACTTTGTCATTCCGTTTGTAACACCTTGAAATATCGACCTGAGACGCTATAAAGTATATATATTCTTGATCGGCATAAAATTCTAAGACGATCTTACCATGTCAGTCCGTCCGTCTGTCCGTCTGTAGAAAGCACGCTAGCATCTAAACGAAAGGAGCTAGAACGTTTAAATTCTCCATAAATGCGTCTTATAGTCGTAGATCGGTTGGGATTAAAACGGGGCGAAATCGGCGCAAAGGGAAAAATTTTTCCCTCACAAGGACTAAAAATACCCATAATAATCCCTAATATATTAGCGTATATATGCAAGTTTTTTGAATATGTCTGTTTATATTTGCTTGATATTTGGTATGCGCATTTCCCTTACAGCAAAAACGTGTACGAAAAAGTGATTCTTATTTGTAGGGGGTAAAATGGGGCAAAAAAAGGATAAAAATGGTACATATTAAACGACAACAGCTAGAAACACGAAATTCGGTGTGTACATTCCTCTAATTGTGTAGAGACATAATATAAAAGTACTTTCTCCAAATTCGTACTTTTAAGGGGTAAAATGGGAATAGAGGGATAATAATGGTACCAACCAAACGGCTGCACCTAGAATAATGAAATTCGGTGTATACATTCCTCTGATTGCATAGACAAGTAAAATAAAGGAATTTTTCGAAATTCGTACTTTTTGGGGTTAAAATGGAAAGGGGATAAAAATAGTACCAATCAAATGACCGCAGCTAGAGTCATGCAATTCGGAGTATACATTCCTCTGACTGTCTAGTCACGGAAAATAAACTGATTTTTCGAAATTCGTAGTTTTTGGGGTCAAAATAGAAAAAGGGGATAAAAATAGTACCAACCAAATGACCGCAGCTAGAGTCATGATATTCGGAGTATACATTCCTTTGACTACGTAGACATGAAAAATAAAAGGGTTTTTCCAAATTCGTACTTTCAAGGGATACAATGGGTACGGAGTTATAAAAATGGTACCAACCAAACGCCTACACCTGGCATAATGAAATTCGGTGTATACAATCCTCTGATTGCGTAGATACTTATAATAAACAGGTTTTTTCGAAATTAGTACTTTTTATGGTGAAAATGAAAAAAGGGATAAAAATAGTACCAATCAAATGACTACAGCTAGAGTCATGAAATTCGGAGTATACATTCCTCTGACTGCGTAGACACGGGAAATAGACGATTTTTTTCCAAATTCGTACCTTTTGGGGTTAAAATGGAAAAATGGGATACAAATTGTACCAACCAAATGACCATAGCTAGAGTCATGCAATTCATACTATACTTTCCTGACTATATTCCTCTGACTCGGAAAATAAACGGATTTTTCGAAATTCGTAGTTTCAAGGGATACAATGGTACGGAGGGATAAAAATAGTACCAACTAAACGACTACAGCTAGAATGATGAACTTCTAATTGCGTAGAAACGTCAAGGGGTAAAAATGGTACCAACCAAATGGGCGCAGATGGAATCATGGAATTCGGTGTATACATTCCTTTGACTGCATAGACACGCAAAATAAAAAGTTTTTACAAATTCGTACTTTTTCTTTTACAGCAAAAATTGTTTGAATCATGAAGTTAGGCTATTTTGCACTATGTACGTCTGATAATGGATTTTCAAAATTTGTACTTTTGGAATTAAAATAGAATGGAAATGCAACCTACTGTAGCACCCACTATATACCGATATTTATGGTATTTAAGCTTTTTGAAAATATAAATATAAGAATATTTTTTTTTGTTTTGAAATAATTAAGATATTATTTTTATTTTTCCGGATCCGAAGATATTATTTTTATTTATAAAATTATTTTTTCAATATTTGTATTTGTTTTAGATTGGCTATATTAAAAAATTATAGTTTCCTGTAATATTACTGCACTTCTACGAAAACCGACAACCTCTGTGGAATGCAATCCATGGTGGAGGGTATATAAAGTTCGGCCCGGCCGAACTTAACGCCGTTTTTACTTGTTTTGTCGAGTTGGGTTGCGTATTTTTAACGTTGCGATCTCATTATATCTCGATTTTTGAATTAAATATACAGTTAGATTGTTTATAAAATTCTAAATAAAGACATTTTTCTACCGTTATTATATCTCATTTTTTGTAGATTTTACGCAATTTTTAATAGGAATTTATTTTTCTCAAAAATATAAGTTTTATTTGTCTCAAAAAATCGATTTGTGGCCACTGTTCAACATGGAGATCTTAGCTTTAAGATATTCCTTAGATACCAAAATCAGCAGCAAAAAGTTGCCTGTATGTTTGGCAAAGTATTAATTTTTACGGTCAGAAGATGAAGTCCAGAAGAGGATTTCTGTCTCCCTTTGTTTTTGGCTGTGGACTAAGGTTTTTCTGGTTTTGTTAGTTTCTATCAATAATTGGTTTTTGATGTTCATGTTCATGATGTTCCAAAGTAGGGATGGACGGATGGTTCCCGCTCTATGCTCGGCTATCGTATCTCGTGTTCGGTCGGACCAACTTTTCCTGTTTGTAAATCATATTAGAAAACCTTTGGGCTGCATTTATGTATATTGCTATATTGCAATATTGGTATATTGGTCGATTGGTGGCTTGCGGTGCAAAGTGAATAAAACTTCATAAATATGAACAAAAATCGTTATGCTATCCGAATAAGAGAAGACAAAGACCAAACTATTCGAACATACAATCACCGATCAGTTTATAATTGAAGTTTATAATATGTTTGAATTTCTAAGCAAAAAAGGGCGAAGTTGTTCGGAGAAGAACAATGTGAAATGGGTTGAACTTTGAAATGTAACAAATTATTGAAGGAACAAATGTGGAGATGTAAAGTATAAAAGAGTCTAACTAACGCCCTTGGCATGCAGGGATTAGTAGTTTTTCGGAAACTCTTAATTGTCGTTGTAAATCATTCAAGAATTACACAAAACTACAAGTATAATTTTGCAGAAGAACGATATAACAAAGAAAATGTCATTTTGAATTTGTTAAACAGGGCTGATTATTTTTTAAAATTTCTGGTTTATTGAAAAAGTTGAACTTTGTCATTTAATAATGAAGTGACAATTTAAATTTTTTTCTCAAAGAAGTCCGCGAAATGTTTAGTTTAATGTTTTAGAGAACGATGACGAGTGGATGTTGATGGAAGTTCTTGGACATTTTCAGCCACATCAGCAAAGTTTCGATTGAACGCACTGGACGAAAACGTACTTGGGTTGGTTTGTCCAAAACCGATCCATTTTCATGAACACTCTTCACAAATTGACGCACAAACTGCACTGAAGGACGATATCTTCACCAACTTTTACATGTACATTTCTTACAGTTTACTTTAAAGAATCATTACATTGGAAGTAAGTTCTTAATATTTCCCAAATTTTTCGGGCGTATAGCGTGCCATTTTGCAAATGTCAAACATAAAACACAAAATAAAATACAAATTAATGTTATTCTACCTTTCAAAGTCAAAATTAAAATTTTAAATGGTCCACCCTGTATATCGAGAAACAGTAGAAGGTATTAACAAATTAGAAATAAGTAAGTCGGAGTTTTACAATTTTGATTAAATTTCACACTGAATTGCTGAATTATTGGAGATCTAAATGAACGCTGAAAAATGTGGAATTCCTTAGACAAATCGGGGAAATCCGAGGATTCAGGATCACCATCACATATTTGGGAAAACACTTTAAAATAAGATTAGTTATCGAGTCATCGGACGTTAAAATTAAAAAATCGAATTGTTTGTTCCAATGGACTGAAAATCGAAAATTAAGAGAAAAAAGTAAAATAATGATTAAATGTTCTCAATAGTCACGTGTGGATTATTTGAACCCCATACGCGGCAATTTTGCTTATTGACATAGCCACCGATCTGAAAATGTGCTTTGCACAACGAAGTTTTTCGAGCTATTTAATTTGAAGAAAATCGGTTCAGATTTAGATATAGCCCCCATTCGAATTTCACTCCCGATTTCACTCTTTTCACGTGGATACCACATATTACAACAGATTTTCTTCAAAATTGGCAAAGCATCTTATATTTAAACTACTTTAAACACCTATGGTGGAAGTAGGTCAGATCGGTTCAGATTTACATATAGCTCCCATACAAACTTCGCTCCCGGATAGACTTTTTCCGTCCCAGAATCAACGAATATTCATTGAATTTCTTCAAAGTGTATATAACACGTTATATTTGAACTGGAAGAGCTTATTGTGAAAGTTAGTCACTTTATTCCATGTTTGGGTATAGCCCCGATACATATATTCTTATCGATTTGCAAATCGGACCAGGTCATATTAGCCTATGATTAGGAAACATACAACAATTCTTCCCGTTTTCACTTTTTTTACCGAGTTGGATTGTATTCGGATAGAAAGTTACCCCGCCCGACTTTAATCTTTCCTTATTTGTTTTTTTTAATATAGCCAAACCAAATCAAATAATCATATTGTAAAAATAATTTTATAAATAAATATAAAATTTTATTTATTTTAAACCACGCTTATACTATAGACATCGAAATAATAATTCAAGTCAATTTAAGAAGTAATTAGAAGGCAGCAATCTTCACAAAACCCTAAATATTGGGGGATAGTGTAGCGGCTGTAGCTGAAAATGCAATGGGGATTTCAAATCAAAAAATAAATATTCTTATACAGGGTGATTTTTTAAGAGCTTGATAACTTTTTTTTTTTAAAAAACGCATAAAATTTGCAAAATCTCATCGGTTCTTTATTTGAAACGTTAGATTGGTCCATGACATTTACTTTTTGAAGATAATTTCATTTAAATGTTGACCGCGGCTGCGTCTTAGGTGGTCCATTCGGAAAGTCCAATTTTGGGCAACTTTTTCGAGCATTTCGGCCGGAATAGCCCGAATTTCTTCGGAAATGTTGTCTTCCAAAGCTGGAATAGTTGCTGGCTTATTTCTGTAGACTTTAGACTTGACGTAGCCCCACAAAAAATAGTCTAAAGGCGTCAAATCGCATGATCTTGGTGGCCAACTTACCGGTCCATTTCTTGAGATGAATTGTTCTCCGAAGTTTTCCCTCAAAATGGCCATAGAATCGCGAGCTGTGTGGCATGTAGCGCCATCTTGTTGAAACCACATGTCAACCAAGTTCAGTTCTTCCATTTTGGGCAAAAAAAAGTTGGATATCATCTCACGGTAGCGCTCACCATTCACAGTTACGTTACGATTCGCATCATCTTTGAAGAAGTACGGTCCAATGATGCCACCAGCCCATAAACCGCACCAAACTGTGACTTTTTCTGGATGCATTGGTAGCTCTTGCAATGCTTCTGGCTGATATTCACTCCAAAATCGACAATTCTGCCTATTTACGTACCCATTGAGCCAAAAATGAGCTTCGTCGCTGAACACAATTTCTTTCTTTCTGAACTTTCTTAACAGAGCACGCATTTTGATAATAAAATTCAATGATTTGCAAGCGTTGCTCGTTAGTAAGTCTATTCATGATGAAATGTCAAAGCATACTGAGCATCTTTCTCTTTGACACCATGTCTGAAATCCCACGTGATCTGTCAATGCATTAGTATGCATGAAAATCCTAACCTCAAAAAAATCACTCTTTATTTATATTTTCAAAAAGCTTAAATATCATAAATATTGGTAGATAGTGGGTGCTACAGTTGGTTGTATATCCATCATATTTTAATACAAATTTTGAAAATCAATTATCTCATGTACATAGAATACAGTGAAAAATCATCAAAAATATAATTTTTTTCATTAGTTCATAAACACGAGGTATAAAAACAATGAAAAATACAAAAAAATGGTTATGGAAAAATTATTTTTTTTTCATTTTTTTGTAGTGTACGAAAAAATTGTAAAAAAATATATATTTCTCCATAACCATTTTTTTGTATTTTTCATTGTTTTTATACCTCGTGTTTATGAACTAATGAAAAAAATTATATTTTTGATGATTTTTCACTGTAATTCTGGTTGATATTGTAAAAAAAGCGAAAAAAATTCGTAGAAAATAGAAGCCATAATCCTTTCGAAAATCAAAATAAAATAATTAAAATTGCAAAAACTTTAATATATCTAACCCTGCCATAACACAACACCTCAATATTTTAAAAGTAATTGAAATTACCTTCAAAACACATTAAAATCGGTAAAGTATTCCAGGAGTTACAGGCGATTGAATGAATACAACTTTTGAAAAAAAGTAGCATTTTTTAACTGTTAAATGACCAATTTAACTCGTGAAAAAAATTTTCAAACTTTTTTCCAAAAATACGTATACAATAATTTTATGAGAAGAATACATACACAAACTTTTAAAACAATCGCAGCTATCTAGGACAAAAACCGTACCGTTTGACATGGAATGACTCATATATTTTTTAATTTTAGTTTAGAAGTGGTCAAATAATGGCTTCTTTTTATACGCTCCACCTCCAGGATGGGGGTATACTAACTTTGTCATTCCGTTTGTAACACCTTAAAATATCGACCTGAAACCCTATAAAGTATATATATTCTTGATCGTCATAAAATTCTAAGACGATCTAGCCATGTCCGTCCGTCTGTTGAAAGCACGCTAGTATGTAAATGAAAGGAGCAAGAATGTTCAAATTTTCCATAAATGCGTCTTATAGTTGTAGATCGGTTGGGATTGAAACGGGGCGAAATCGGCCCAAAGGGAAAATTTTTTCCCACACAAGGACTAAAAATGCCCATAATAATCCCTAATATTTTAGCGTATTTAAACATGTTTTTTGAATATATCTGTTTATATTTGGTAAGCGCATTCCCCTTATAGCAAAAACGTCCACCACAAAGTGATTCTTATTTGTAGACAACAGCTGGAAACACGAAATTCGGTGTGTACATTCCTCTAATTGAGTAGGTACATAATATGAAATTATTTTTTTTTCAAATTCGTACTTTTAAGGGATAAAATGGAAATAGAGGGATATAAATGGTACCGACCAAACGGCTGTACCTAGAATAATGAAATTCGGTGTATACATTCCTCTGATTACATAGACAAACAAAATACACGGATTTTTCAAAATTCGTACTTTTTCGGGTTAAAATGAAAAAAGGGGATTAAAGTAGAACCAATCAAATGACCGCAGCTAGAGTCATGAAATTCGGAGTATACATTCCTCTGACTGTGTAGACACGGAAAATAAGCAGATTTTTCGAAATTCGTACTTTTTGGGTCAAAATAGAAAAAGAGGATAAAAATAGTACCAACCAAATGACCGCAGCTAGAGTCATGAAATTCGGAGTATACATTCCTTTGACTACGTATACATGCAAAATAAAAGGTTTTTCTCCAAATTCGTACTTTCAAGAGATACAATGGGTACGGAGGGATAAAAATGGTACCAATTAAACGACTACAGCTAGAATGATGGAATTCTAATTGCGTAGAAACGTCAAGGGGGTAAAAATGGTACCAACCAAATGGGCGCAGCTGGAATCATGGAATTCGTTGTATACATTCCTCTGACTGCATAGACACGCAAAATAAAAAGTTTTTTTTCCAAATTCGCAATTTTTCTTTTACGGCAAATATTGGTTGAATCATGAAGTTAGGTTATTTTGCACTATGTACGTCTGATAATGGATTTTCAAAATTTGTACTTTTGGAATTAAAATAGAATGGAAATACAACCAACTGTAGCACCCACTATCTACCAATATTTATGGTATTTAAGCTTTTTGAAAATATAAATGTAAGAATATTTATTTTTTGATTTGAAATAAATAATGGTTTGAAATAATTAAAATATTATATTTATTTATAAAATTATTTCTTCAATATTTGTATTTGTTTTGGTATGGCTATATTAAAAGAATTATATTTTCCTGTAATATTACTGCACTTCTACGAAAACCGACAACTTCTGTGGAATGCAATCCATGGTGGAGGGTATATAAAGTTCGGCCTGGCCGAACTTAACGCCGTTTTTACTTGTTTTGTTATTATTTTTTCAAATATCTTGTGCACAAGTAACCTACATTACTGTGCATGTATTTAGAATAGTATATTACGGGTGTTCATGAAATTGAGGCTATTTTTAATTCTGTCTGAGGCTATTTCTAACGCTCAAATTGGTCATGTCAATGACTATGCACCCTCCAAAAATGTCCTTCCATTTAAAACTTATTGAATTTCGCAACAAATTGAAACAATCTCCTAAAGGGTGTTGTTAGAATATATTCCCCCCCCTAAATATCTCCTACAATAAAATAATTGTCAAACGTAAAACATCCCAGGATATTTCCCTGACACGCTTTATGTGGTTTTCCTTTTTGAGGACTTTTCCGTCCCTTCCACGCCATTTATTGCAGGCTTACGTTTGTTTTCCCCCCCAAAAAAGAAGAAAAAACTATTTTACTTTACTATTCGCAAATATTATCCTACTTTTGCCACTCATTTTAAAACTGTTGACAAACCATAAACCATTCCAGCCAATTTGTTGTGCCTTCCGAAAAACAAGCAAAAGTTGGCATCGCAATCGCCAACCCCCAGGGGGGTTGTGGGTTGCACACAGTCGGCACAGTTGTGTTTACCTTTGTGTGTGTCTGTCGCTGTGTGTGTGTTTACCTTTTTATGGCCGATATATATTCAAATGTGTACCACAAACAGGTAATAAACAGTCATAAAGAGGCATTACTCCGATACCACGAATAAAAGGAAACAAAACAGAGAAAACAGAATATAAACAAAACCAGTGATAATAGGACGAGGGGGCGAGAGGGGCAGGGAGACACAAACAAACAATGTGTTGTGTTTTCCGTCGTCTTACTGTCCGCGTATGTCCTTAATGCGTGTGGCGGTAACACGTGCTTGCTCGACAAGAGAGAATTCAAAATAAACCAAGAAAGAAAAGAAAAACAAATAAACAGAAGAGACGGGGAGCAAATGCGCAAACTCCTCGCAGGATTTTCAGAGCAAGGACTGTTATTTTAATATGTTAATGATTAACCTACGAGTTGATAAATGGACAAAAATGCAGCACAAAAGAAGTAGGAAAACGTCAATTGTAAATCAAAAGACTTTACTTGAAATTCAAAAATATCAATTGGAATTCAAAAATTCCATTTGAAATTAAAAAAATTCAAAAAATCCATTTGAAATTCAAAACTCGTCATTTGTAATTCAAAAGACACCATTTGATATTAAAAAGACATCATTTGAAATTCAAAAATTATTTCATTTGAAATTCAAAAATGTAAACAAAGCATTTATTCATAAATTGGCATACGCTTTGGTTAAAATAAAAAGGCTATAACATTAATAGGATATTTGTGCTTTTGCTATTCCCTTTTCCCACATCCTAGGTCCCTATCCAAGGTAAAGTTAAATCTTGTATAACTCCTATATATTAATTGATTAAATTATTGTACTGAGTGAAAAGCAGTTTTCTGAGTTGGTAAAATTTATCATCTTCATCATCATTTACATCTTTATATTCATATCTACTTATCAGTTCATTAAATCAGTTATGTAAGAAATAAATAAATGTTACCCCATCTAATATACATTCTGCTTAAAAAGTTTTGCATACATTTTTGAATTTCTTATTTAATTTCAAATGATGTCTTTTGAATTACAAGTGATGAGTTTTGAATTTCTATTGATATTTTTTGAATTTCAAATGGAATTTTTGCATTTCATTTGATATTTTTTCAATTTTAATTGGAATTTTTGAATTTCAATTGATATTTTTTCAATTTTAAATGGAATTTTTGAATTTCAATTGATATTTTTTCAATTTTAAATGGAATTTTTGAATTTCAATTGATATTTTTCAATTTTAAATGGAATTTTCAATTAATTTTTTTTCAATTTTAAATGGAATTTTTGAATTTCATTTGATATTTTTCAATTTTAAATGGAATTTTTGAATTTCAATTGATATTTTTTTCAATTTTAAATGGAATTTTTGAATTTCATTTGATATTTTTTCAATTTTAAATGGAATTTTGAATTTCATTTGAAATTTTTTCAATTTTAAATGGAATTTTTTAATTTCATTTGATATTTTTTCAATTTTAAATGGAATTTTGAATTTCATTTGAAATTTTTTCAATTTTAAATGGAATTTTTGAATTTCAAATGGTGTCTTTGTGTGCCTGCGTTATATAACCTCGATCTCATGTTTCTAGATGCATCCTGCCACTTTATAAATTTTTACACCTCATTCCAAAAAAGTATACATTTTGAAAAATCACTATAAGTAACATGTGTCCTTGTTTATCTCTTTTCGTCCAGCATCCTCCTTATAAGTACAAATTTTGTAATATCCTTTTACGTTTCTTTTACTCCCGCGAGCACCTTAAAAGTAAAAATTTCGACAAACTACACTACATGGTCAGAGGAATTTTCATATCAAATTTCACAATTCTATTTGCAATACTTTAGTTGGCACCATTTTTTTTCCTTAAAAGTACAAAAATGCATTTGTTGACGATCTACCATATGATCGACATCACGTATGACATACACATGCAGATGGCGTTAGTGTTCTTATGTTTGTCAAAGTTGTGTGTGTACTTCGTACGAAGCAGCAATACGTTCTGAAATAAAATATTAAAATCCAAATTTGTGTTGTTTCAATAAATTGTCTCTTCTAGACTCCGTCTAGGGGAGACCAACAGGGTTGGTTGGAATCTGTTCAGCATTTATATTGAGCTTCTATATGGTGAGTGGAATTTAAAGGGTGATTTTTTAAGAGCTTGATAACTTTTTTTTAAAAAAAAAACGCATAAAATTTGCAAAATCTCATCGGTTCTTTATTTGAAACGTTAGATTGGTCCATGACATTTACTTTTTGATGATAATTTCATTTAAATGTTGACCGCGGCTGCGTCTTAGGTGGTCCATTCGGAAAGTCCAATTTTGGGCAACTTTTTCGAGCATTTCGGCCGGAATAGCCCGAATTTCTTCGGAAATGTTGTCTTCCAAAGCTGGAATAGTTGCTGGCTTATTTCTGTAGACTTTAGACTTGACGTAGCCCCACAAAAAATAGTCTAAAGGCGTCAAATCGCATGATCTTGGTGGCCAACTTACCGGTCCATTTCTTGAGATGAATTGTTCTCCGAAGTTTTCCCTCAAAATGGCCATAGAATCGCGAGCTGTGTGGCATGTAGCGCCATCTTGTTGAAACCACATGTCAACCAAGTTCAGTTCTTCCATTTTTGGCAACAAAAAGTTTGTTAGCATCGAACGATAGCGATCGCCATTCACCGTAACGTTGCGTCCAACAGCATCTTTGAAAAAATACGGTCCAATGATTCCACCAGCGTACAAACCACACCAAACAGTGCATTTTTCGGGATGCATGGGCAGTTCTTGAACGGCTTCTGGTTGCTCTTCACTCCAAATGCGGCAATTTTGTTTATTTACGTAGCCATTCAACCAGAAATGAGCCTCATCGCTGAACAAAATTTGTCGATAAAAAATTTCGAACCGAACACTGATTTTGGTAATAAAATTCAATGATTTGCAAGCGTTGCTCGTTAGTAAGTCTATTCATGATGAAATGTCAAAGCATACTGAGCATCTTTCTCTTTGACACCATGTCTGAAATCCCACGTGATCTGTCAAATACTAATGCATGAAAATCCTAACCTCAAAAAAATCACTCTTTACATACCAAATTTCACAATTCTAGCTATAATACTTTAGTTGGTACCATTTTTATTCCTTTTTGTCCCGCTCGCACCTTATAAGAACAAATTTCGACAAAAAAAATCCATTCTGATGGTCCAAAATCCATTTTGATTTTCTACATGGTCAGAGGAATTTACATATCAAATTTCACGATTATAGTTGTAATAATTTAGTTGGTACCATTATTATCTCTTTTTGTGCCGTTCAGCCCTTAAAAGTACAAAATTACATTTATATTTCGCTTCTATATGGTGAGAGGAATTTACATACTAAACTTCACGATTCTACCTGTAATACTAAATTTGATACCATTTTATCCCTTTTTGTCCCGCTCGCCCCTTAAAAGTACAAATTTCGAAAAATCCAATTTTACTGCGCTTCTACCGGTCAGAGCAATTTACATATCAAATTTCACGATTCTAGCTGTAATACTAAAGTTGGTACCATTTTTATCCCTTTTTGTACCGCTCACCCCTAATAAGTACAAATTTCGACAAATCCATTTAGATTTTCGCTTCTAAGTTGTCAGAGGAATTTACGCAACAAATTTCACGACTATAGCTTCAATACTTAAATTGGCACCACTTTTATCCCTTTTTGTCCCGCGCACCCCTTAAAATGACAAATTTCGAAAAATCCAAACTTACTGCGCTTCTACGTTGTCAGAGGAATTTACACACCAAATTCCACGATTCGAGGTGTAATACTTTAGTTGGTTCCATTTTTATCCCTTTCTGTCCCGCTCACCCCATATAAGTACAAATTTCGAAAAATCCATTTAGATTTGCGCTTCTACGTTGTCAGAGGAATTTACACAACAAATTTCACGACTATAGCTGCAATACTTAAAATTACAAATTTCGAAAAATCCAAACTTACTGCGCTTCTACGTTATCAGAGGAATTTACACACCAAATTTCACGATTCTAGCGGTAACACTTTAGTTGGTACCATTTTTATCCCGCTCACCCCATATAAGTACAAATTTCGAAAAATCCATTTAGATTCGCGCTTCTACGTTGTCAGAGGAATTCACACAACAAATTTCACGACTATAGCTGCAATACTTAAATTGGTACCATTTTTATCCCTTTTTGCCACGCGCACCCCTTAAAATTAAAAATTTCGATCCAATTTTACTACGCTTCTACATGGTCAGATGAATTTACACACCAAATTTCACTACTATAGCTGCAATACTTAAATTGGTACCATTTTATCCCTTTTTGTTCCGTCCCCCCTTAAAAGTACAAATTTTGAAAAATCCATGTATGTTGCAAGTTTACGTTGTCAGAGAAATGTAAATACCGATTTTCACGTATATAGTTACAGTATTTAAATTGGTACCATTTTTATCCCTTTTTCTCTCTCTCCTCCCTTAAAAGTACAAATTTCGAAAAAAAATTACCCTGGCTTCAGCCGTTTGGTTTAGGGGCTGGCCAATGGTCAGACAGTATATATATAGGTTAACGAGGCTACAGAAAGGAAATCAAGCGCGTCTTAACAGGGGTTAACATTTCCAATGACTTTCAAACTATCAATAACACAAAACCAACGACACATACCATCAAGCTCTCACTCCCTACCACTCTCTTACTCTCACAAGCACTTAATCAATCGCACACTATGTTAACTGCAGTTAACATAGTAATGTTACATTTAACATAATGTTCGCATGAAGCAAGAAGAGTTTGAGACAAACTCCTACCGATGGATGGATGGATGATACACCACATGAAGTCGTCGCTGGCCGGCACAGGCACAGTATCTTAGACAGACTAACTGACCTTTCGTTGCAGTGGCGCGACGCTTCGCGGTGCGGCGCATTTTCGTTCGGATGTTGTTCGTCGTTCGTGGCACAAAGTATCTGTGTTACTGTGCTGAACTGAACTGTATTAAACTGATTCTATGTTCACTTTGCCTTGCCTTCTTCAGCTGCTGGTGAGGCGGCGTGCGGCAGGCATCTTATTAGTGTCGTCGTTTCTTCGTCATCATCATCATCATCATCATCTTCTTCTTCGTAGTTTCTTCCTACAACATGCTGTTAATAGCAAATTTGCTGGTGTTTGTCATTCGAGGAGCTTACAAACAACCAAGCGGCCACAAGAGTGAGGCTGAGACAGGGGCCGAGACAGAGGCATGATTGCGTTGTGGCTAATAACAACAATAAGAATGACAACAACGACAGCAGCAGCAGCAACACAAACAAATGCCACTGCCACCATCTATGATGTTGGCCATGTTGATGTTGGCGGAGAGATGACGTTCGTTGGCGGCGATGGCTGTGATGATGTTGGAGATGTTGTTGTTGATAATGATGACAGTGTTTAATAATAGCGAAGAACAAGAAGAATCTTTTTGGTCTGGTCTCCATTGTTCTTTGGCTGGTTTTCCTAGTTGTTGTTATTGTAGTTGTTTTCTATAATTAACTTCATGGCCAAATTGGCAGTTAATTTTAATGATTAAAACTTGGCCAAAAATGAGCATGTGAATTTCGCTGATAACAGTGACGATAATGGTGGTTTTGTAGTCGGCGATTTACAATTTGCGATTCGCAACGGTTGCCTGGACTGGCTGGTTGGCCCTGCGTCCGTCCGTCCGACCATTTTAATTTTGGCTAATAGTTCTATTTTTATTTTATTTATAAATATGTTTTGCCATTGTTTTGTGCAATTTTCTTTTTATTCCGTCTTCCGCGGCTCGAGTGAGTTGTACTCGCTCAAGTAATAATAAATTGTTATTTCTTTCGAAATTGTAATTAATTTATTGGTTGTGGTGATGATGATGATGGCAGTGGTAGTGGCGCTGGTAGTGGTGGTGGTTTCCTCCAACCTCACCACCACCATTCATTCTTTTTCCTTCCATCATTTCATCATTCAGTTCGTTTGTTATGGTCAGTTGAGCGCGCTTGTTGAAGCATAAGATTGAGCATGCGTGGCCAGCCATGCCCGGCCCGTTCCTTCTTCGGCGCTTCTTCTTGTATTTCTTCGCGTTTCTTCTGTTTGTTTTTGTGTTGTTTTTTGCTTTTGCGACCTCAAGTGTATTATTTATCAATTCGAAAGAATGAAAAGATTTTTGTTAAATTCCCATTAGATCCCCTGCATGACTTGAAGAGGGAGGCATTATCTTTGTCTTTGCCGTGGGGTGCAGACAACAGGGAGGTAGCATCAATTAATCAAGGTCCAATGTGTTGTGCTCCGGCGCGGCTATTCGTCTAAAATTAATGGGAACTTGTATTTTTCCATCCCACCCGACATCTTTTAATTCGTAGTAATCTGGAAAACATTAGAATTTTCCCATTGTGAATACACGATTTAATCATTTTCATTGCCACTCTTGATCCGATTTTCACTCTGTGGAAATTGTAAATTAGTAAATGGGAATTCTACGCACTACGCAATAATGGGTTGGGCTTGGTGACCTTTGAAAAGTGTGAAGATAAATTGGTTTTGTTAATGTATACACTGCTGGTGTGAAATAAGCACACCCTAGAACCCTCATCCTACAGTGACAGGGTATCATTTGACAGTTGATGCTGACAAAAAGTGTAACGTATTTATTTTAAATCCTAGGTGTATCAGGGCCAATTCATTGTAACGGAAGGAAAGCATGAATGAAAACTTTTTTATACCATATACTTCGTGGAATAACTTATAATATAGTTATTTTTAAGGTTTGTAAGTCCAAGAAATATTCGAGCTAAACCCAGCTGATCAGCTTGGGATTACTAACTGAGTCGATGTCTGTCTAAGTACAAGTAGTGATTGGTAAATCGATTTCGATTCTAGTCGAGAATCGATTTTGGGGGTTCATAAATCGATTACATGCTTCCAACTTTATACTGGAATCGATCATCGATGTTTCGGAATCAAAATTTTATTTTATAGAAAACACCGCAGAAGTTTGATTAAAAAAAGAATAACTTTTTTAACTAGCTGTTTGCAAGAATCTTGCTTAGAAAGTTTTTATTTTAAAGAAATATAAATACAAAACTTGATCGAATTTCCCGGTGTTTGAAATGCGGACCTAAAAAACTGTAAGTAGACGGACTATTTTTAAAGTATATGCTTTTCTTAAATTACTTTACTATATAAGTAATATGTTGTAAAAATATAATTTACATATTTTTTCAAATTCAACACGAAAGACTGAATCCATCTACAAATTTTTTAGAATCATATTTTTTGGCGATTTGAAATTATTATAAGTTTTTGATAATAAAAGTCTTATAGAAGTTAATATATAAAAAAGTTAATATTCAAAAAAAAACACATAAAATTTAATGTCCAACAATGTAAATTTGGTGCGAAATTTAGTCACAATAGCCCGAATAGCCGCATCAGTGGGTCGATTAAACTGACCATAAAATGGAAGCGCGCGATGAACTTTCTTAACAGAGTACGCATTTTGATAATAAAATTCAATAATTTGCAAGCGTTGTTCGTTTGTAAGACGATTCATGGTTAAATTATAGACCAAACTGAAGATGTTTGACAGTGAAACAAAGCACGAAACGTGCGTCAGCTGTTTAAACCAGTGTTGCCAAAAAGATAATAGCTAAAAAATGTTGTGCTTTGTTGATGCGACTGGAGATGTCGGCTTTGGAACCGCCACTTTTGTCCAATATGCTTCCCAGATAACAGAGTGTTTCTACATCCTTAAGCGTTTGTCCTAGTACATATAATGTCTGCATACTCGTTGCGTTTTTCGCATAGTTTTTGTTTTGCCTGTGTTTATATTCAGGCCAACCTGCGAAGCAGTTTCTTGAACAGCTGTCAGCTCTGCTTGCATGTCCGAGAAGGTATGGGTAAGTAGACAGATATCATCAGCATAGTCGAGGTCCTCCAACTTTCCTTGGAGACCCCAGGTAATTCCGCTTCTATGACATGTTGCCTTAGTCATTAATACATCGAGTACACAATTGAAAAGCAGAGGAGATAATACACTACCTTGGCGGACGCCGGAGATGACTTTTATTACGTTACTCAACTGTTTTTCGTGTAGAATTCGGCAGGTAGCGTTTCCGTATAGGCCTTTGATAATTCCTATTATCTTTTCAGGAACACCTTTGCTCTCTAGTGCGCTCCATATGGCTGAGTGACTCAAGGGGTCGAAAGCCTTTTGGAAGTCTATGAAGTGAAGAGGCGATCTCCACTCTACAGATTGTTCTATGATCACTCTTAAGCTGTTAACATGATCTATCCAAGATTTGTGAGCACAAAAGCCGTCTTGTTCCTTCCTGAGGGCAGGAGAGAGACTTGTTGTCAATCTTTTGTTTCAAATGTGTGCGTTTTTTCGGTCTGTCAGGTCCCCCTTCTTTGGTAGGTTTATAATCACTCCTTCAGCAATTAGATCTGGTAGAAGTTCCGAGCACCAGAATTGATTAATGATAGGAGCGAGAATCTTGGCACTTATTGTTGCATCAGTTTTAACATCTCAGGGGAAATGTTGTCAATACCAGGTGTTTTATTATTTTTGAGCGATTTTATTGCCTCAGATATTTTGCTAATGTTAGGACAGGAAGTGGAGATATTTTTGTTTCTAGTGTGTGATGCACAGTTGCATATTATTTGTTGAATAGATAGATGACGATAGCATATTTGCATAGAAATTTTCCCATAGCTTCAGTTGTTGTTGTTTGATGTAATGCTAGTAGAATAAAATTTTTAATAATTTTTAGTAATTTGACGATGTATTTTTAAAAAGTAGAACTTTTTAAGACCTTTAGAACACTAAAAAGGCTGATCGACATTTTCCGTTTCTTTCTTGTTTTTGGCGTAGTTTAAGGCGTGCGAATGTCGCGTCCACGCCACTGGGAGATGCCCATATGTGCACTATATATATCGGATACATATTTTTGCACTGAGTCATAAAATCAGCATACAAAAAATGTTTATGGATCATTTTTCTTAATTATTTTTTACTAAAATTTCGCTTTTCGTCGCAGATACCTTTAATTTTGGAACTTAATTAAGGGTATTATGGCTACCAATGTTGTGAATTTCACTTTCACATAGAAAATATGGTTCAGGAACACAAAATTGATAAAAACAATTTTTTCACATTTTTTCTGGTATGAAAAACCCAAAATTAAATAATGGGAACAACTGTATTTATTTTATTACGGAAAACAATGTCAAATTTTCTTATTGATTGGTTCAGTTTGAGGCAATGAAAAAACTGGTGGTGTTGTTTATTATTTATTTCTATTTTATTTTCCCAATATTTCGGTTGCCTTCGCCAACCATCATCAGGGGATAAACAGCGGTACGGTTTTTGACCTCGATAGCTGCGAATGTTTTGAAAGTTTTTGTTTGTATTCTTCTCATAAAAATATTGTATACGTATTTTTGAAAAAAAAAAATGAATTTTGTTCACGAGTTATGATCAATTTAACAGTGCAAAAATGCAACTTTTTCAAGAAGGTGTGTTCATGCAATCGCCTGTAACTCCTGAAATACTTGCCCGATTTTATTGTGCTATACCTTGTTTTGAAGGTTAGATTTTTTAAAGTTTTTGCAATTTTTATTCTTTTATTTTGATTTTCGAAATGATTACATCAATTGTTTTTTTTTTTGAAATTTTAAAGCAGTGTTTGGAAGTAGTGAAATGATGGGTTCTTTTTTTTACTTCAATTTCAGTAAAAATCATCAAAATGATAATTTTTTCTAATAGTTCATAAACACAAAGTATAAAAACAATGGAAAATAAAAGAAAAATTAGGTTATGGAAAAATTAAAAAAAATCAAAAAAATATATTTTTCCATTACCATTTTTTTTCTTGGATTTTTCATTGTTTTTATACCTTGTGTTTATGAACTATTCTGTTGATTCTTCACTGAAATTTTGGTTGATTTTGCCAAAAAATTGGATTCAACAAGACATCAGTTATATCTTTTAGGCATTCCGAGGTAAAGCTATACTACATATCCTCCGATATGTGAATAAACATAAAACCAATGAAAGTTTCACTTTGTGCTATTTTCTAAAATGTACACAATTGTTTGAAATAATTCCTAACTCCTTAGCTACTATTGGTTTTGTGCAGAAAATAAGTTGTTGACTTCGATGGAAGCCCCACACAAATGAGATTCAAAGAATTTTTTTTAACAATTCAAATTAAACAAATTGGACTATTTTGGAGAAACATATTTTTAATGAGTTTATTTCATGCAGTCTTTTAAGACACGTCGTGTACAATATACGTACATTAGACTGGGTCGCAGTACATACATTTGGAAAAATGTTTTCCAATTTGGATTATTTTATGATGATTTGCAAAATATTTCGGCCCTGGGTCTAACCATCTGTGAACTAAAATGCTTCTCAAAACACCCCTAAAATTTGACTTAGAATAACTATTGATCAAATTTTGTTTTATATTTTAACATAGTGTCAATTGATTTTTTTCATATTTGGTGATATTCTATAAAAAATATAGGGTCCGCGATCTAACGTTTTTTTAACTATTCAACCGTTGGACTATACTATTATTTGTGGGGTGCGGACCCTATAGATAAATAATTAAAATCGGGAAAAAAATGACGACGGGGCACCACGCAGAGCACATTCTTGTAAAACGTGCTTCAAAATGTTTGCTTTAAAAAATCATCTTTACTACCATCTCAAACCTTATTCACTAGAGTCGGGACGTCATTTTTCTTTCGATATTTATCATATAGTCGTCATTCGAAAAGTTCCTTTTATTTGTTTTTCATAATACCTTTTACAAAATGTTTCCATGTTTTTAGTTGCCACTTAAAAAAATACAAAAAAATAATCTAAACGTCCAATAATAGATCTAATGCCTTAGAAAAAGACAAGAATAAAAAATTATACTTAAAGTGTGTTTAAGGGTATATTAATTCAGAAAAAAATGAACATTAAACATCTACGAAATGTAGCTGGTCCAATCTTCATTTCTGATTGGTGACCCCAGCAATTTTTTTTGCGATCAATCCTAACATGTACTTGTATAGGGTGGACCATTTACAACTTTAAATTAGAATCGGCAATAAAAAAGTTGTATTATTTTAAATAAAAAATTGTATTATTTTATTCATTTAATAGTGAAACGCAATATCATTTATATGACTACCACGACTGGCTCGGCAGTACGTCATCGTATCAACCCAATTTTTCAGTACATGGCTCAATGATGCCGCCAGTCCAAAATCCGTACCGAACAGTGACTTGTTGTGGAAGCATTGCCATCTCAATAGTCACGTGTGGGTTCTCTGAACCCAATATGCTGAAATTTTGCCATAGCCACCGAGATGAAAATGAGCTTCATGAAGGCTGAACTGATGGCCGATCTATTTTCGAACATTTTACACGTAAATTTAAAATTCTTACAGTTTGCGTTATAGACTCACTACTTTCGAATTAAGTTTTTTATATTTACCAATTTTTTGCGTGCGTATAACGTCCCATTTTGCAAATGGCAAACATAAAGCGGAAAATAAAAACAAAACAAACAAGTAAATAGGCGTTAAGCTCGGCCGGGCCGAATCTTATATACCCTACACGGAGTGTATTCCACAGTATTATCGGTAGATGAGAGGCTGTCGACATTACATTGAAAACAAACAAGTAAAAAGGCGTTAAGCTCGGCCGGGCCGAATCTTATATACCCTACACGGAGTGTATTCCACAGTATTATCGGTAGATGAGAGGCTGTCGACATTACATTGAAGTGCACTACCGTATTTGGATAATTGTGCTTCTTCGTTATTATAATATTAATAGTCCTCTACTATATATAAATAGTTATATAATTATTAGCCAGAAATCTTCAAAAATGTGTCCTAAATATAGGGTCCGCCATCTAACTTTTTTTTCAATTATTCAACCGTTGGACTATTATTTGTGGGGTGCCCTCAGCAGCCATTTGAATGAAATTATTTTCCATTATTAATCGGAAGGATTGTACTTTCAAATAAAAAAAGAAATTTGAGAAAATATTCAGTAGTTTGTTTTATAGCATTTTCAAAAAAAAAAAGTTATTTGGCGGACCCTTTAGTATTAGGTGGAAACAATTTCCCTCCAGCCCGATTTTCCCCATTTACAATTTCTTCCATCTACAGCCTAATTGTCTGTACCATTTTGAGAGGGAAAGTTGTAGTAGTGAAGATTCAATATGTTTCAGAGTGGATTGTACACACCCAATTTCATGATTTTAGCTACACCCGTTTTATTGGTTTTACTCTTTTTCCATTTTGACCATAAAAGTATGAATTTCGAAAAATTCTTATTTTCCTCTTAATTTCCACGTCTACGTAGACAGACGAGTGCAAATACTGAATAACATGATTCTGGCTACAACCATTTGATTGATTAATATCGGAAGATCTCTTTATTATTCGCATCACCGCAGTCAGAGAAGTGTACACACTGAATTTCATTATTATAGCTGCATCCGTTTAGTTGGTACCATTTTTATCCCCATTCTATCTCATTCCGCCTAAAAGTACAAATTTCGACAAAAACATTTTTATTTCGCATCTTCACAGTCAAATGAATATACACACCGAATTTCATTATTACTGCTACAGCCATTTGGTTGGTACCATTTTTATCCCCATTCGCCCTATTTTCCGACTAAAAATACAAATTTCGGAAAAAAAACTTTTTATTTCGCATCTTCACAGTCAGAATTTCATGATTTCAACTTCAGGGGTTTTGTTGGTACCATTTTTATCCCTATTTTCAAACTGTATACCTTAAAAGTACGAATTAAAAAAAAATCCCTCTATTTTACGTATCTACGCAATTAGAGGGATGTACATTCAAAATTTCATGTTTCTAGCAGTTATCATATAACTTGTACCATTTTTATCTCTTTTTGTCCCAATTCTCCCGCTAAAACGTGCATTTACTTTTTGGCGCTTTTACGCTACAAGAGGAATGTAAGCAACAAATTTGAAGTGCCTATAAAGCAGAAATTAAAAAAAATTCTTAAATATTCTAAATATTAGGGTGTACGAGTACATTCAGTCCTTGTTAGGGAACAATTCAGCCAATCTGCAAACATAGGACATATTTAGGGAAAATTTGAACCTCCTCGCTCATTTCGTTCGGCCGCTATCGTGCTTTCGACAGACAGAAAGACAGACGGACATGGCTAGATCGTCTTAGAATTTTACCATGACCCATAATATATATACTTTATGGAGTCTCCGATGAATATTTTAAGGTGTTACAAACGGAATGACAAAGTGAATATACTGGAGGTGGAGGGTATAAAAACGAATCTTATTCTACCTTTCAAAGTCAACGTAATTGGTAGTTCAAATTTAAAATTTTAAATGACCCACCCTATCCATACATACATTTGTGCTGCCTATGTCAGACTTTCAGAAATTTCGCAGATTATGGCCCACATTATGAATGGCTCTTACAGTTCCTTTGGTTGAAAATCGATTTATTTTTTAAACTTCAGTTCCATATATAAGACTAGCAGTACCCGCTGCTTCGCACGCGAAAAGCCAAGTTTTTGTTATTATGATTTTCTTTTCTAAAATAGTAAATTGGAAACATAGCACTCATATACAGTCAAAGGAATTTGCTTGTCGATGTGCACTGTTTTAGCTGAACTCCCTTCGTATATATATTTCTTAATCATTTTCAACCCAGTTTTTAACAAAAAATTACAACCGCAGAGCTTTTTATTCGAAAAAAATCCATTTTGATGGCGCTTCTAAAGGGTGATTTTTTAAGAGCTTGATAACTTTTTTTTTTAAAAAAAACGCATAAAATTTGCAAAATCTCATCGGTTCTTTATTTGAAACGTTAGATTGGTCCATGACATTTACTTTTTGAAGATAATTTCATTTAAATGTTGACCGCGGCTGCGTCTTAGGTGGTCCATCCGCTTAGTCCAATTTTGGCATTTCCACGTTTTTGAGTAACAGAGACCCAATTGGTGCGAACGGCGACGAATCGAAAATTGGTGGTCATCATTAACACTGGCCGATACAGCTGCGATATTTTCTTCAGTTCGCACTCTACGTAAGCGTGTTGGTGGTTTAATGTCCAACAATGTAAATTTGGTGCGAAATTTAGTCACAATAGCCCGAATAGCCGCTTCAGTGGGTCGATTAAACTGACCATAAAATGGAAGCGCGCAATGAACTTTCTTAACAGAGCACGCATTTTGATAATAAAATTCAATAATTTGCAAGCGTTGTTCGTTTGTAAGACGATTCATGATGAAATGTCAAAGCATACTGAGCATCTTTCTCTTTGACACCATGTCTGAAATCCCACGTGATCTGTCAAATACTAATGCATGAAAATCCTAACCTCAAAAAAATCACTCTTTACATGGTCAGAGAAATTTACATACTAAATTTCATGATTCTAGCTGTTATCCTAAAGTTGGTACCATTTTTATTCCTTTTGGTCCCGCTCTCCCCTTAAAAGTACAAATTTCAAAAAATTTACACTTCAAATTTCCAATTTTACTGCGCTCGGACATGGTCAGAAGAACTTACATATCATATTCCAAGATTCTAGCTGCGATACTTTAGTTGGTACCATTTTAATCCCTTTTTGTCCCGCTCACTTCTTATAAGTATAAATTTCGAAAAATCCAACTTTACTGCGCTTCTACATGAGCAAAAGAACTTACATATCAAATTTCGCGATTATAGCTGCAATACTTAAGTTAGTACCATTTTCATCCCTTTTTGTCCCTCGCAACCTTTAAAAGTACAATTTTTGAAAAATTCAATGTTACTGCTCTTCTACATGGTCAGAAGAACTTACATATGAAATTTCAAGATTCTAGCTGCAATACTTTAGTTGGTAAAATTTGTATCCCTTTTTTCCGCGCAACCCTTAAAAGTTCAAAATGCATTTATATTGCGCTTCTATGTGGTGAGAGGAATTTACATACCAAATTTCACGATTCTAGCTACAATACTTTAGTTGGTACCATTTTTATCCCTTTTTGTCCCGTTCACCCCTTATAAGTATAAATTTCGAAAAATAAATTTATATTGCGTTGTCAGAGGAATGTAAATACCGATTTTCACGATTGTAGCTGCAATACTTAAATTGGTACCATTTTTATCCCTTTTAGTCCCTTTCCTCCCTTAAAAGTACAAATTTCGAAAAATCCCTATTTGTAGCCTGCATGGTCATTGCAAGAAACACACCGAATTTCATGTTTCTAGCTAATGCCGTTTAGTCAGGACGAAGGTTCGATGTTTATCACTTTTTGTCCCATTTTACCCCCTAAAAGTACGAATTTCGTAAAACCCTTTCTTAGTCGACGTCTACGTCATATTTGGGAACTAGCCTGAACATTTCATGACCCTGGCTTCAGCCGATTGGTCTGGGGGCTGGTCAATGATAAGTCAGTCATATACTAAGACAATGAAGACATTGCCATTAAAACCAATGTGAAAATGGATAGATTCACTAGCAGAACATCACTTCTTCTAGAGGAATTTATTCCTATCGAGTGCATAACATTTAACAGAATAATCCAGTTGGAGCATAGCATTGATGCAACATAGACCATGCTCAATGGTATGTGGTTGTTATGCTACTTCACTAAACCCATAACATTTATGTTATTTACTCTCTTTCTCTCACACCTACCTTAACTTCGCTGTTACTCCAATATCTCTGGCTCTCAGCTGCTGTTAGTTAACTCGTGCTTCGGTTTCGTGCTGTTGTTGTGATGTTTTGTTGGTATGGATGGGAAAGCAAGGCATTGTATTAAGACCACTGTTAAAACCAAACAGAGACTAAGACAACGGGGCTCGTTCAAACATAACAGCGCTCGAAAGCATGCATGTGTAAGTCTGCTGTGTTGTGCGGTGCTGTGCTGCTCTGCTCTGTTTGATGACTGGCGACTGTGCCGAGTGCCGACTTGTTTTGGTTTTGTGTTGCCTGTGACTTCTTGTCTTGGCCACATTCTGTGAATTCAGTCACCTGCAAAGGTTCCAACGCGCCACAACGTGTTTTTCCACAACCAGTGTTCGTTCGCTCGCCTGTCGCTCGTTCAACGGCCGTCCGTCGATGTTATAAACAAACTAAAAATATCACAAAAAATATAAAATAAAATAGAATAAATTAAAAACTCCCTCCGAAAACGAATAAAACGGAAGGAAGGCAAAAAGTGCAATTAACGTGGCATCAATCACAATCTGAAAACAAAACGACAAACAACCAACAACAACGACCACAATTTACTATGTTTTGAAGAAAAAAGTTGAAATTTTTGTTTTGTTTATGTTAATTTTGTTGTTTTTCGTGCTCTTCGTGTCTTTTGGTGTTACCACACAAAATTTAATTTGTCGCAAATAAAGTGATCGGTTCAAGTGATTTTGTTGTTCGTTCTTCATGGAAAATAAGTGTTTTTTAAATTGTTGTGTGTGCTTTTGAGTTTTCTGTTTTAGCTTATAACGGTTAGTGTGTGTTTGTACCTGAATTTGTGTGTTTTTTTTTTCAATTTCAGCATCGACTATTGATTATAGTTTAGTTGATACCAAAAAACCTGTCTGAGAAGAGCGGTGAAAAAAAACCCAAAAACGAAAAAGAAAGAATCTGTGTGTGCACAACCAACCAACAATCAATGCGGAATAGTTAGAGCGCAAAAGAACGTGAACGTGAATTGTGGAAATAAAAAAAGAAGAATGTGGTTTGGAAAGAAACAAACCGACTGAGCAGCACAGAACTGAAAACTCAGAACAGAACAGAACACTTCTGGGTTATGCTCGGCTCGTAAACTACAGCAAGCGCTAGACAAGCCAATGGACGGACGGACAGACGGACGTCTGGACAGTGGGAAAAACACAGGTGTCTGTGGATAAATTGTTTTGTAGGCCTCAATTCTTTAAAGATTTTAAGGGTTACTTTTTCAATGAAGTTCGAAGAACATGTGGCTACTGATCAGCACAATTTAGGTTTTAATTTAGTTGGGAAAATAAGGTCGAAATTAACAAATAATATTTTTAATGCGTTTTAGGTTTGACGAAAAAATCAATTAAAATAAAAAAATATTAAATGTAAACAGATATACGATACTCTTGGTTTCTAGAAAGTTTAAAATTAGAAAATTAAAAAAATAGAAATCTTAAAAAATGTCAGATATTTTTTGAAAAATATCTGAAGCCTTTCTAAATGAACAAATTATGAAAAATCATAAAGTGTCATATTATGTGTCTATAATCTGAAAAATAATTGCACAATGAAGCACATCCAGGGTGACACAGAATGACCACATATTTCTTTATGCGATTATTAGGGCTTTAAGACAAAACCAAAATAAAAAGTTAAAATTTCACTCAAAATAAAAAAGTATTTTTTTTTAAATTGTCGTCAATAGCAATATCAATGTGTATATGAAAACAAATTTAGAAAAAAAAATAATTTTACGTTAAAAATGTTGGACTTAGCCTGGATAATTATCCAGTGTAAATCAAATTTATGGTTATCCATGCTAAGTCCAATAAAATCAACGCAAAATATTTTTTTGAAAATAAGTTTTGATACAAAAAATAATTTTTTATTTTTAGTACAAAATAAATTATTATTATCGCAGCTTGCTATGCCGGCTCATAGAAAAAGTCCCTATTATACATTATATTACTGGGGATTTTTTTGATTTGCTTTGAAAAATGATCATTTTCTACTTCGCACATACATACGTGCTCCTTCTAATCTATTTTCCATAACTTTTCGCAAAATATCGGGTTGAAAAATAAAATTCAATTGGTTTGGTGCGTTGGTCCCTTCACAAAATGCTGGAAAAATTAGAAAAATCATAACTCGAACCTATAGCTCATTCTGCGCCACCCTGTATTTTTCAAAATTTTTTGCAAAATTTCTGGTAGAAAAATAAAACTTAATTGTTTTGGCACGGTATTTGATTGTGTAGTCATTCATATTAATTTCCCCAAGTCTGAAAAAACGAAGGAAAAAATAATAATTAAAAAAGATATAAAAAACTCAAACCACAAACTCCTGCTCAATCCCGTAGGGATTTTAATATTTGTGTACAATTATTTTTATATAACATATTTGCATGCAGGCAACATTTTTTCTACATGTCGTCGAAACGGACAAAAAAATGTTCACACCTCTCGATATTTCTCATGAAATATTCTTCTTTAAATTTTATTCGCAATCTTGCAATTTCCACAAAAATGGAAAATCCTGGTGTCGAACAGATACTCAAATCCTTGTATTTCGCACTTAGTTTAAGCGATTCTAAAGTTCTACACCATATTGAATAACAAGAACGAGTACAAAAAGAATCTGTTTGTGAAATTTCCCAAAACAGCCCCAAAATTTTGACTTGACAAAATACGGCAAGTGAAAAATTTTGACTAAGGGACGAATTGATTTTTTTTAAATTTTTTAGTAAAATTTTGCCAAAAAAAAATTAAAAGGAAAACTTAATTTATATTATTTTTAATAGTTAACAGTATACAGCAGATTTTCTTCAAATATTTAGTTATGTAATTTAAACAATTTAAAGAAAAGTAAAAAAATCATGATTTTTTATATTCCTTGGCGTCTAGAAAGTGTCTCATAAGATCTTCATCTATCCATAGAACTTTGATGTATAGACATTACTTTCTTCATTAGAATGTTAGTAATTTTAAAACTAAAACAAAATATTATTTCCAGTTTTTTTCTATTTTTATGGTGAGATATGATTCCGATTTTTCTGAAAATCTCATAAAGAAAATACACAATAGAAATAATTAAAATAATATATTTAAAGCTGGCCTCGAAAGAATTTGTGAACGTTTCTGACCAAAAATTGATCTTTGATTTGTTTTATGCATTGTCCCAAAATATTTCGGCTTTATAACAAAAAACAAACAAATAACGTATTATTTTTAAGTCAAAATTGAATTAAGATTGCAACAGTGATGACCTTAGGAAAATAATTTAAAAAAAAAAAAAAAACGATTTATGTACATTAGGCTGGGTCGCGATCCTTAGGAATGGGAAAAGTAATTTCCAATCACCCCGCAAAAATAAAGTTTAGATAGTTTAATGATGTTTTGTTCGTTCTTAGATCAAGCCTTATGTGATATAAACGCTCCTGAAAACACTGCTAAAAATCATATTTTTCCGTGTAATTTTTTGCGCTTTATTTTTGTCTTTTTTTCCTGAATTAATAGACCTTTGGAAGCACTTTAAATATAAATTTTTATTCTTGTCTTAGAGTAACTTATTGTTCGAATTATTTGAGGTTTAGTATTTTTTTTTTGTGATTTTTCCATAGAGATAATAGAAAACTTTTTCGTGTTTGGTGGTGTTTATAAAAATTAAATATCTGCAGTGAAAGGTATTCAATAATGCCTCCACGATGAACATCGGTAGGAAATTGACACCCTACGGTCATTTTTGTAAAACGAGTTTGCCAATTATGGCTCCGAAAACCTATCTCTGTATTAAATGATTTAAAAAAATTGAGTCACTGGCGTCATTTTTAGTTCGATATTTAACGTTTGGGCATCATTCCTTCTATTATGTTTCCAAGAAATATGAGCAATCACTTTTGAAAACCACAAACAAACAAAATAACTGTAAACGTCCAACAATTCGACCAAGAAGTTACACTAAGACAATAACAAAATTTATATCTAAAGTTCTTTCAAAATCTATTAATTTACGAAAAACTTTGGACAAAAGTGCAACATTAAAAATTACACCGGTAAAACATGATATTTGGAGGTGTGTTTCACAGCTGGATGGACCTATGTACGAAACATTTTGTAAATCATCATTAAACCATTCAATCTTCATTTTTGGGTGGTGGCCGCATCAATTTTCATCGCGACCCATCCTAATGTACATAGAAGACAGCATTTTATTTAATTTTGGGGAAAACAACAACTAATATTACTGTAGAAAAACTTATTACTGTAGAAAAATAATTTATATTCATTCCTAAAAATTCAATTATCCTTGAAGATACCTTTAATACTAGTACCCTCATATTGGGAATATGTTGTGTGTTTTATGATGGCTACAAATATTGTGAGATTCACTTTCACATAGAAGCAGCAGTTTAGGAACTGTCTCTAAAAATTGAGAAAAAATAGATTTTTTTACGAAAAACAACGTAAAAAAATATTTTTTAAAGTCAGCGTAATGTATAAGCAGAGATTTTCAAAAATTCCCTTAAATTCTCGAAATATTAGAGATTGATAGAGCGATTTCCAGTCATTGTTAGGGAAAGTTTTTCACCCTGGATTGAATTCCCCCATTTTCAAAACCAAGCCGCTGCTTCGCACGCGAAAAAGCCAGGTATTTGTTATTAGTTTTATCCGTTTATCTGCTTTAGGATAGTATTTATTTGATATTCTTTTCTAAAATATTATATTGGAAACATAGCACTTATATACAGTCAAAGGAATGTGGTTGTCGATGTTCATTATCATTTTCTACCCAGTTTTTAACAAAAAATTACAACCGCAGAGCCTTTTATTCGAAAAAGTCCAATTTTACTGCGCTTCTACATGGTCAGAAGAACATACATATAAAATTTCAATATTCTAGCTGCAATACTTTAGTTGGTACCATTTTTATCCCTTTTTGTGCCGCTCACCCCTTATAAGTACAATTTTCAATCTATATTGCAAGTCTACGTTGTCAGAGAAATGTAAGTACCGATTTTCACTATTCTAGCTGCAATTCTTAAATTGGTACCATTTTTATCTCTTTCTTCCCTTAAAAGTACAAATTTCGAAAAATCCCTATTTGTAGCTCGTCTGCATGGTCATTGCAAGGAACACACCGAATATCATGTTTCTAGCTACTGCCGTTTAGTCAGGACGAAGGTTCTGTGACAAAACAGTGACTCGTTGTGAATATCATGTTTCTAGCTACTGCCGTTTAGTCAGGACGAAGGTTCTGTGACAAAACAGTGACTCGTTGTGAATGCATTGGCTTCTCAGTAGTAACGTGTGGTTTCTCTGAACCCCATATGCGGCAATTTTGCTCATTGACATAGCCACCGAAATGAAATTGAGCTTCGTTTGAACACACGAAAATTTCCCACGCAAATTTCTTATAGTTTGCGTTAAAGACTCGCTACTCGCTAAGTTTTTAATATTCCCCCAATTTTGTGCGAGCGTTTGCAAATGTCGAACATCAACCTGAAAAAAAAAATAAAAATGAATTTTATTCTACCTTTCAAAGTCAAAGTAATCCGTAGTTCAAATTTGAAATGTTAAATGGCCCACCCTATAGTTGAGTGTGTTCTCTTCCCTTCCATTTCCAAACAAAAATTTCCTTCGTAAGAAGAAACAACTTGATCGAAATAAATGGAATTCGAATGTATTACATTAAAAAACACATACAAATTTATTAAATCCTGTCGGAGCTAATCTTATCTACGCTCCACCATGGAGGGTATTCCACAGTATTGCCACCATAGTGGTTGCCAAGTGTTGTAACATTAGGAAAATTATGATATTTTATTTTTGGTGTGCTTGTGATATTTGTATTCTTTTATTTTTATAATTTTAAATTAAATTAAAATTCATATAAAATACCCATACCCATAAAAGCTAGAAAACATTCTAACCAAGAAAATACTATATAATAATGTGTAATTGTGGTATTTTGACGAGAACAATTGGGAATTGAAAAATGAAAATATGAAAAAATCATTTAATTCTGTGTGTAATTTACAAACAAACATTTGCCAAACATTTTATTCAAGTTTCTCAATAAATTAAAAAAGAAAAAATACAAACTCTGTTTGTAACCTTCTATTCAAGCAAATAGTGTATCAAATTGGCTACGTATAGTGGTGGTCGATTCAATCAATTCCATACCAAAGACAGCGTTGCATTACCCACTGTGTTGTGGACAGACGAACAATCGGTTAGAACATATCCATTTGGCCGGGCCGTCCATACATTAGATACAATAACAGCCATAGACACAGACACACTTACACGCCATCCGACATTCACACATTTATGTTGTAAATCTATTTATCTAAAACAATAACAACAACAACAACATGTACGGCGACGTCAGAAACCACGGCAAGCAACACCAGCAACAACTACCTGTTTAGTTAGACCAACGTTTTAATTTTTTCTTTCTTTCTTCTCTCCTTTGGATCTCAAAGAGTGTTTGCCGGTGGTGGTGGTGGTTTACAGCGGATGGATGGTGTTTGTTGTTCCTCCACTGATTGTACAGGTGTGTGTGCTGACTCTCAGAGATGGTGTTTGTTGTTAACAATTGTCGTTGTTGTAGGAAAAAAATAAAAAAAGAAGAAAGAACGCGGTCAATTCGCTTGATTCGCCTTCCTTGGCAGACACAGATTCAAACACAGTCGCAGCCATTCATTCATTTCAGTTAGTCAACCATCCAGCCAGCTAGTCAGTCAGTCGCTTTGATGTTTAATTACCGTTAGCAGTGTGTAACGTTTAGACATTTTCGAACCTCGGCTTCGGTCGGCTCACACACATGTATGTGTACGTGTGTCTGTGTATGTTCTTCCTCTTCCTACATGCCAAGTTCTTCCTCTTCTTGTTTTGTTCTTCAGCTGATGGATGTGAGGAGGCTGGTCTATTTTTATACTCACCTGCCTGCATAGATTCGTATAATAGAGTGTAACGTAATTCAAATCAAATCTCTTTCTATGGCTAAATAAAGTGGAGGCTACTTATTGCGGGTGTGTTTTGTGTTTAGTCATTTTTTGATTTCTAACTCGAAAAGACGAAAAATGGTATACGATGGACCAACAAAGCATTAGGCCGGCTGTATGACGTTATTCAACACTTCCGATTGTTTCAATCAATATTTTCGCTATTAATAGCATCGGCTTTTTCAGTTTGAGTAACAATAAACGTCTACAAACACTATAAACCTGTTGCGTTTTTGTTAATATTTTAATGTTTTAACCTTGACTTTTTCGTTTAATCACTGCTTCATTCTATGCGAGTAGAGACAATACAAAGCTAGACTTCACACACACATTCACATAATTAGTCTAAACATTAGGAGATTTTTTATTTGAAAAACAACCTGTGAGTATTATCGCAAAATGTTATCAACTGCACTGTGCGACAGTTCAAATTTAAATTTTAAATTTTCAAATTTATTTTTTTTCTTCAATTTTCAAATTTGTGAAAAAAAAAATCAGTTTATTTTGTAAGGTAACCTTAACACTGGTGGACTTATTTAAAAAGGACATTTAGTAAGGAGTAAAAAGGCACTATGTATTTAAAAATCCGTCGATGAAAGTATCGATGAGTTATTGAAGTTTTCATAAAAACTGACAGTTCACAGCTCTCAAAATTTTTCGAAAGTTTTCACTAAAAATGATTTTTTTTTAAATAAAAGTTTATGTCATTTCAGTTCACATATCTCACAATTTTACGAAATTGATGTATATCGAAAATACCCAAAATTCTTCAAAACAGATAAAATCTGCAAATAATGTCCACCGTTTTAGTAAATATCCCAAATTTTGGTATACATTTTTCCCACTCTGGGAATTCGGCTATTTTTTGGGCAAAAAAGAAAAATCTGCAAATTTAGTAAGAGCATCATAATTTTTATTTGGAGAATTTTAAGCATTTTCGTCGGACCTCAATTTTTTAAGTTTTTTTAAACGATGTGAACTGGAATGACCAAAACACTTTAAAAAAAATATTTTTTTGATATTTCAATTACCCAGGGATTTTTAAAAGTAAAATGACGTTTTAATCCGTACCTAACGTCCTTTTTAAGAAAATTCACAATTATCACGGGTGAAGCCGCAAAAAAATCCTAAATTTGAAAAAGGCGAAAAAAATTGAAACCAAGTGGGCGAATGCACACAGGTTCCTGAAGATTAATTTTAAATTTAGTTGCTTACACTGTGAGAACATGAACACGGCCGTAAACATATAGATCTAGTTATCATATGTATAAAAACTGCGTATTCAATTTTTCATTTGACTATTAATTTCCAAAGGATATTATTTTTAATATTTTTTAAAATTTAATAATTTTTGATATGGGTATCAAATTATAGAATAAAATGTATGATAAAAATACCTTAAGTATAATGCTTCTATCTGCATTAATTTAGTATTAGCAACCATTTCAAGTTTTCCCTCTTATATATATAATTAATATTTATTCAAGTTATACTTTTTAAGGGAGAAATTTAAAATGGTTGTTAATTCTAATATAATACATGTAGAAGCATAAAATATTAAGTATTTTTTAAAGGTATTCTTCTCTTTTATTTGATACCCGTATATCCTTGATGTGACTTTCACATTCCAATAGTGGTGTAATCTCCAAAAATTTGAAAAAAATCGGTTTTTTTTTTGGAAAAAAAATCTGCCACGATATATAAAATGCTTTATTTTTATCACCCAACGTTTTAGCAAGAAAACAATATATACATGTAAAAAAATCTATGGGTAAATGTAGAAGTTATGATACTCTTTGTAGACGCAACAGAATATTTAAAAATAATTTTATTTTTTTGTTTAAATAGCACTAAAACCCCTTTACCAGATAGATGACAGTATAATTTGTTTTGTATTGCAATGTAAAAAATAAATACAATAAATTATTCTGTTATTTAATTTACAAAGAGAATTTTAGCGTTATTTAAAGAAAAAAGTTAAAAAACATGATATTCACAAAAAAATCATTTGCGTCTACAAAAAATGCATATCTTCTACATTTATCCATATATCCTTTACAAATATACCTGTTTTCTTTGGTAGCATGTTAGTTAATAAAAAATTAAGCGAAATATTTTCTTTTCGTTTTTTTTTTATTTTTAATAATGTGCCCGAAAAAATAATAAAAATAAAAAAAATTAAATAATTTTATCCCACATTTTTTTGGAGACTGTTCCAAAACATCTGCAACATTTGTAGCCACCATAAGTACCTTTAAACGAACATGTATGCGGGTATGATAGGACTTATAGTTTCAAAATGAGAGTACAAATATTAAATGTACTTTCGGCAAAATTTGGAATTTTAGTAAAAATAAATATATGTATTTTTTTTAATTTAATAAGAATTAATATCATTTTCGAGTTTAGAAAGCCAAAATGCATCAGAAAATGTTATACATAGCTCTTCGATAAAATATTTGTTCATTGCAGTCTGAAATATTTTTATAAGATTCACATAATTTTTTTTTGGCCACAGTCAAATTAGCGGGAATTTATATGGCGCTATATTTATGGCACATAGATAGACGTATGGACGGAAAGTGATTCTGACCCGATCGGAATAATAAATGATGGATACATCTCACATCCTTTTGGTTATTACAAACAAATACATAATGATATAATACACTAGTGGAGGGTAAACAAGACTACTAGTCTTATAAATTTAAATGAAAAAATATAGATCTGAATAATTTTGCGTAAAATGTCAAACATTGGAAAAAACGCGATTATTCCTGAAAACCACAGATTTTAGTAATACAAATTAAATAATTCTTTGAGTAATATTTTTAAAAAATCCTCTTTGAAAAATCCTCTTAGAAAAAGTTAAAAAAATTTTTAATTTAATATAAATTTCTTAAAAATGCTTAACAAAAATCTAAATATTGTATACAAAGCTGTCATAATTCATAGTCAGTTGATTATTTAATAAATGTAGAATTTATTGAAAAAGGTTGACAAATCCGACTGCACTCACAAAAATGGTCTTTCGAAATCTGAGTAAAATCCAAACTCCAATTTATTTCTACAAAATTTATTTCAGTTTAGTTAATATTTAAAACTACGAAAATTAAACCATTTTATTAATTTGAGGTCGTAGTAAATATTACATTTACTTAATAGGGTGGTTCATCTAGTGATTCAATTTTGAATTTTATGAAATCCTAACAAAATATCAATATATCAACTGCGCCGTCAAGGCTGACGAAGCCATTAAGGTAAAAATGTGTATAATTGTTACGGTTGGGTTTGCTCGTCATAGCAGTCTTTTTAGCGAAATATTACTCAGCAATGACAACACTTAAATACTTTCTCTCTCTTTTTTCGTTGCCACAAAGGGCGCAAAATTCAACATTGGAGTGAAGTTTCGGACACATTTTCAAAATATAAAATTTATGCGAAAAAAAATATAAAATAAAAAATAAGAGATATAAGCCACATAATGTTATGTGTGGGATTGTGACAAACTGGACATTGCTGATCACTTACTTTCCTGTACCAACCGTGATTGTTTGCGAACATTCTTCCTTGCGTTTCCGGTGCATAGGCTACACATGTTCATAAAAGGTTAAAAGACCGGAAGTTGTCATTAAAATGCTTTCGTTATTTAAAAAAAAAAATATTAAACCCAATTAAACAAAATTATGATTTTTTAATATAATTATATAAAAACGTCTTTATGGCGATTTTTTTAACAAAATCTGGTTTTATTCTAAAGTTTTGACGACAGTTGTAGCCATGTCGCTTCAATTGAACATATATATATAGGGTGGGCCATTTAAAACTTTTTTCAAATTTTTGGTTTTATTGGAAAGGTTGAACTTTGTCATTTAATAATGGATCACAATATCATTCATATGACCACGACTGGCTCGGCAGTACCTCATCCGATCAACACAATTTTTCAGTGCATGGCCCAATAATGCCGTCAGTCAAAATCCACACCAAACAGTGACTCGTTGTGGATGCATTAGCTTCTCAATAGTCACATATCCGGCAATTTTGCTTATTGACATAGCCACCGAGATGAAAATTAGCTTCATGAGGGCTGAACTGAAGGCCGATCCTTTCTCTAAAAATTTCCACAAATATTTCTTACAGTTTGCGTTAAACACTCGCTACTTTGGAAGTAAGTTTTCAATATTTCCCAATTTTGTTCGATCGTATAACGTCCCATTTTACAAATGTCAAACATAAACCTAAAAATAAAAATAAAAACGAATGTTATTCTTCATTTCAAAGTCAAAGAAATCTGTAGTTAAAATTTAAAATGGCCCACCCTATAATTAACCAAAAATGTTTTCTCTACTTTTATGGGGATTCGGGATTTGAAAAAAATATATATTTTTTTTTCAATCAATCGATCACTAATCAACAACACAAAAACTAATAATATTTTTTTTAATTTTTTCTGACGACAGTTGTAGCCATCATAATTGAATATATAACGGGACGTGAGAATTGGAGTTTTAGTAGAATATTTAAAATCAATTTATCCATAAAAAAATAATCTAAGAAAAACTAAAAACAACAGTTTTTTCATTTGTTCATGACCTCGAGCCAGACCATCCAGAAAAATAAAAAATAAGTTCTTTTTAATAATGTCTCTGTGTTCAGATCAGAACATAGGAAGCGATGATATTGAAATTTATGTTTTTTTTTTCTAGAATGTGGTCAAAGATAGCATTTCTGCATTACAGCCTAATGTACAATCTCAGTTTCAGCTCAAGTCGGTGAGATGTTAAATGTGAAAAAGATACATTTGTAGCTTTTAGTTAAACTGTTAGTTATTCATTACTCGTAAATGCCAACATACATACGTACAGATGTTCCAATCTATACATACATATACACATGTATGTATGTATCTGTATGATGTGGTTGTGGCTGAGTGTATCAACGTGTAAAAGATTGTGTTTAAATCAAAATGATGGGTTGCTCTTTTAATATCAGCTTCCATCGAAGCCAATTTATTTATACCAGCCACCAACAGATCGTATTTATTTACTCGCGTTTAATTAATTAACACGTTAACGGCATTTCAACGATTATTTCTGTACCGGCCGCTGTATTTTCGTTTGTTCCAGCCTTTATATATTTGTGTGTATTCGTTCGTTTATTTTTCCCTCCAATAGCTGAAGAAATTTCATCGAAAGAGAAGAAACCGAAATTTATTTTTTATTTTATTTTATTTATTTTTTTGGTGAATTTTCGAAAGTGTGTCTTAAGCGCTCCAATAAATCGTATGTCGGCCAAATAATATCGTGTGAAAAATAATAATAACAAATTTCTAAAAATTCGAAAAAAAAAGAATTAATCATAAAAAAATCCCAGCCACAACCACAGAGCAAAGTAATAAAACTTGGCAAAAATTAAATGAATTGGACAAAATAATAATCGAAAGAAAAAAATGATTGTAACCACACAACATGATTTATTTTAAATCATTTTGTTGTCTTATTTATTTGCTCGAGTGTGAATTTGTGTTTTTTTGTCAAAATGTTTCTTATGCAAACAGGTTGTTTATAGGCGCGCTTACGCTCTTGATAATGTGGCTGTTGCCACTGCCGCGGCAGTGATTGTTGTAGTTGTTGTTATTGGCTCACAGCTACATATATTTTCTTAACCCGTTTTAGGACATTCTTGTGCTGCATGGTCATCAGGTTTTTTTTAGCACTTTTAGCAATTTATGTACGTCCAAAAAGAAAAATGGGTCAAAGCATGATCAGTTATAACAGAAATATGCAAATGCATTGCATTGGCTGGCCGAATACGGAATGGAATTTTAATTAAAAACTGTAGGCCTCCATAGTAAATAAAATTTAATATTGAGCAAAAACTGGTATTTGCTATTTTATTACGATTTATGATGACCTATTTGAAAATTGAAATAACATTTAATTTATAATTTGAATATTTTATTCGATAAACTTTATCAATAGACTCCACATAAGCTGGAATATCAGAGTGAAAATGTTAAAATGAAATGTTATAACTATTGAGATTTTAGCCAGTTGGCACACGGAAAAGATATATCCAACAAAGTTGCAGTTAAAAACAGAAATATTTTCTTTAAGTCAGTCTTAAAACCTTATGAAGACAATAGATATGTTAATTCATAGACAGTTGGTTATTTCTGGTTCAATAAATTTAGAATTTATTGAACACACTCGAAAGGTTGACAAAACCTGCTGCACTCACAAAAATATTCTTCCGAAATCTGAGTAAAATCCAAACTCAAATTTATTTCAGAATTTATTAGAATTTCCTGAAAACTAAAATAAAAAATAAACAATACTATACTATCAATTGTATATTTAATTATACAAAGGTATTGATTATTTTTTCAATTGTCTGGAAAGTTTGAACTTTGCCATTTAATAAGAGAACATAATGACATTCATATGACTGCCACGACTGAGCCAGTCGGTAATATTTCCCAATTTTGTTCGAGCGTATAGCGTCCCATTTTGCAAATGTCAAACATAAACCTGAATATAAAAATTAAAGTTATTCTAACTTTCAAAGTCAAAGTAAAAGTAATTTAACATTTTAAAAGGCTCGCCCTATAGTAAAGCTAAATTAATACCCTGCAAAAAAACATCTGAAGAATTGAAAATCCGCCGCTACCGGGGGTAGCAGAACAGCGGACCTTTTGGTTGCCACTAATCTAACATTCTCAGCAATCCTCTGCTGTGAGAGTTGAATAACGAAAGGAAACCATTTTCAAAAAAATGGTTTCCTTTGAAAAAAATATTTGAACTAATATATAATGCAAATAAATATTAAATTAATATTAATTAAATTAAAACAAAACGAAACGAGATAGACACATCGTTTATTCTACAGATCGGCTTAGAATCACTTTTTGAGTCGATTTAACACTGTCCGTCGGCACAAGTAAGTTTTTGCAGGCCAAGGACGAACGCTATTTAATTTGAAGCAAATCGGTTCAGATTTAGAAATATCTCTCATACAAATGTCGGTCCCGATTTGACTTTTTCCTATCTATAAACCACATGTTTCATTATATTTACTGCAAATTTGGCACAGTACCTCATAATTGAACTAGAAACATTTATGGTAAAAATGGGTCGGATCTATTCAGATTTATATATAGCTCCCATACAAATTTCGCTCTCGATGTGACTTTTTCCACTCTATAGACAATATATGTTAACCGATCTTCTTCAAATTTAGCGCAACAACTACACTTAAAAATTATCTTCTAATATTTATGATTTTGTCTTAACCTCAGTGAAAATTTTCATTAAAAAGCCGCCAAAGAAACATTTCATAAAATGTATGAAACATGTTTCATAAAGCACAAATCAATGAAAAGTGACATAGTATTTAAGAAACATTTCTTAGAAACTATGGCATGCAGTTCTTCATTCGTAGAACTTTTGTCATAAAAATTCATTATTTTTTCATAACATGATGCATGAAAATTTTCATAGATTTTATGAACAAAATTCATTAATATTATGAAAGAGTTTCATAAATAGTAATAATTTATACAGAAGTTTCCAATATAAACAAAAAAGCAAGAAAAGATCTGACTCGTTGAATAACTAATCAACACACACCACCATTGCGAGAGTCTTTGCAATGAATATGTCCTTCACCTAAATCAGGGTTCATACTTATGTCAGAGTTAACAGAGTACAAATGAGAATTGCTAGCAGTCAACGAATAAAGTCGACACACTAAAAATGTTGTTGTAAGTTATGAAACATTTCATAAAAACTATGAATTTCTTCATTATATTTATGAAGACATTTCATAACACAAATATTTTATTGGTTATGACATATTTCATAATATTTAAGAATTGTTTCTTTAATACTATGAAATCTTTCTTTGATCTTATGAAACTAAGTTTCACTAATTTAGCAATTTTGTTTATGAAAAAATTCTATGAAACATTTCATTTTATTTATGAATTTTGCATACATATTACGAAAAAATTCACTAAATTTATGAAAAAATCACTTCATTAATATTATGAAGGAAAATTCTTTCTGTGGTGAAAATGAGTCAGATCGGTTCAGATTTATATACAGCAACCACTCAAATTTCGCTCTAGATTTGACTTTTTCACACCACACATTTACTAAAAACATCTGTGGAGAAAATGAGTTAGATCGGTTTAGATTTAGATACAGCTCCCATATAAATTTCGCTCTCGATTTGACTTTTTCGGCTCTAGAGACAATGTATTTTATATTTCATATATATTTGAACTAGAAACATATATTTTGAAAGTGAGTCGGATCGGTACAGATTTATATATATATATCCGTTATTGACTTTTTCCGCTTCAAGTTTGACGCAGTACCTTATAATTAAACTGTGCTGAAAATGGGAAAGATCGGTTCAGATTTGGATATAGCTCCCACACTAATTTCGCTCTCAATTTAACTTTTTGCTCTATAGACCATATAATATAATAGCACCCTACAAAAATCGTTCCCGATATCACTTTTTTCTCGAATTCAATTGTAATTGGGAAGAAAGTGGAGGCTATTATATAGTCGGCTTCGCCCGACTTTAGCCTTTCCATACTCGTCCTGACGTATGAGATGACTAAATAGGGAATCTTTGTGTTAGAATAGTTTCAGAAAGTTAGATAGAAAACTTTGGAACAAATACAATACCAAACGCGTATTTCCGATGTTTTCAATAAATGCAGCATTTTTCCCGACTGACTATGTATATGTTACAAGCGATATTGGTTCTTAATACACATGCAAAAAAATCAGCCACATCGCGAGAAACTTAGAAAACAAAAATGTCATGCATACAAATCAAATGAAAATTTTGCGAAATTATTCAATTTGAATATTTTTATTTACAGTGATCTACCCAAAAGATCAATCTTCCAAGAACATAGACGAAGTTTAACCCCACTAGTTTTGTTGTATAAGTTGGCGTGTAATTGGGCTATTTAAGCGCGAAGAGCTTTATTTACAACTTTGGCGTGTTTGATGACCCCCCTGAAAATCTACGACATTTCTTTTCATAGAACATATTAATCCTTAAATGTTCTTTTTTGCAGGACCTTTTTTGATTCAAATTGGAAAAAGGTTCAAATTGGACCTTAAAGAGAGGAGGAGAGAGTATCCACAAAAACGGATCCTCATAAAATCCCCAATGTAGTTGTTACAATATGAATTCTCTCAGGCACTAATGTCCAACACTTTTTTCACTTAGTATAATCCTCCCATCGAACAAAAAATGAAAACTTTGACCGAATGTAAAAAGAAACTCAGGCCAGCTGCACTATAAGTTTATTCAGCAAAAATGTCTTTTCAGAATTATAGGGTTGCTATTCTATTCCATTCAAAAAGTCTTAATTTGTTGGACAGTGTAATTGATAAAACATGAAATATTTGAAGTACATTAGTAAAACCATTAATTTTTGAAAATGTTAAACATTGTTTATTATAAAAAAATAATAAAAAACAAAAACAGAGCCACGATTAGAACCCGAGACCTTCTGGGTGCAAAGCGGACACATTACCTTTTAGATCCCATACGAAAAATTCGTTCCCACTGACTTGTGAAAATGCTATTCTTAAAATGCAGCGGGATATAAACATATTAAAAACTTTAATCACTTCTTCAAATAGGGGAAATATGCAAATTGGGATTTTGGGATGTGAAAGTACTTCCAATTTTTTTGCTGGGTAATTGTACTTTGGCAATCACTTCAAAATTTGGCAATCACTTCAACAATTTTGGAGATTTTTTTGTTCAAAAGTTACATAATTAATTCCAAAATATAACCGATTTGGCACCACTGTGCAAAGGTACATAAATTGGAGGAAAATGTTGAAAATTTGAATAGATTTTTAACACATTTCGAAAGTTATCGTGTCAGCCAGCCAGACGTTCAACCATTCAAACAAACGGATGCCGCGGCCCAAGCCGCTTAAAATAGTCATGAGAAATAGATTTGTTCTTAGTGTCTTAAGTTATCTCTTAGAACGTTACACGTTACTGTCGGTATAAAATAATATATACTAAATGATATTTAAAGAACGTGATTTTGAAAAAAAAAATCCAGTTACACCCTTTTATGAATAAAACATCAATAAACATCATTAGAAATTTAGTATCGATACATTTCGGAGATAATATTGTGATCTTTAATGTGCTGGATTTGCTTCCATAACTCATCATGAGATGGTCGTTCGTCTTCTTCTCCGGCAAAAAACTCATATTAATGATGGATTTCTACAACCACCACCTTCATGGCAATAAAAGTGAAGACAGGCATTCGCCACTCCAGCCAATTCTATAAACATAAAGCTGGGATTATGTAAATTTCAAAAAATTACAAAAACGAAAAGAAATTTCCATAAAAACAATAGGTGACTTAATTCTATGCTCGTTTAACTTTTAACAATTTGTTTTGCTACAAATGATGAAAATAATAAAGAAAAACAAAGCCCACTCCATGACAAGTGTTAAAAGCTAAGCATTTGACTAATTTTATGGGTCTATTATTTATGAAATGAGCTATGCGGTGTTATGCAATGAGGGTATAACAAAAATATAGACAAAATTACAATAACAGTATGTAAGTGTATTGTGATCTCTGCGAGGATGGGATAGTCTACGACGAAAGGGCATTTAACATTGTTATGGCCAAATGCACATGCCTATCATTTTTTGACAATTATTTTGAAATCTTTAAAGAGTTCAAAGTGATGGTGTATCTTTACAGCAGTGGGCTTTATCTTAATACTGCCCGCCATTGTGTTTAAAAATATCGTGGGAAAAATTACCGGATTCCCATACTAGTACTAGTTTTAAAGTTTAATTTAACCCCAGTGGGTAAACATATTTTACATTTGAAAGTTATGCAAGTTTGGCATGTGGGTGAAAATTCAAAACTTCTGTTTAATATTAATCGACATTTTAGAGCGCTAAATAGCAGATCAAGGCGTATTTATATAATGTGATTGGTGCAGAGAACAGCAAACTCGGCAACAAAAAGAAATCAGACAATTTGAATGGTGGCTCGTTGTGGATGCATTGGCTTCTCAATAGTCACGTGTGGGTTCTCTGAACCCCATATGCGACAATTTTGCTTATTGACATAGCCATCGTGATAAAAATGAGCTTCATCTGAAAACACGATTTTTTCGGTAAAATTCTTTAAGTCTTTATGTAAAATTCTTCTCAAAGAAGTGCGAGAAATGTTCAGTTCATGAGAACGATGACGAGTTCATGGTGATAGATATTCTTGGACATTCTCAGCCACAGCAGCAATGTTTTCGATTGAACGCACTGGACAAAAAATGTGAAATTCTTGTCAAAACCAGATACATACCTTCATTTAATTGTGAATAATATCAAAGTGTAGCCATTGGAAAAATGTAGTTTTAGGAAATTACTAATTTCATACATAACAGATCGAGTAGACAATCATGATGTTAAACTGAACATTTGGTGCGGTTTTCGACTTTTCAAGATTTTTTAAACAAATATTTTTCATAAGAACTTCCAATCTGTTCGTCAGCTTAAATACTTATTTCGTTTCATATTTAGTGCCGCTAATCACACATGAAGCCTAGGATGGCCTAGAAATGAAGAAGAATAAAATTGAAAGATTACTTCAGGAAAATATGAATATGTGTATGAACAAGTCTCTTGTTTTCTGTATCGAAACAGAAGAGGTGTTATTTTGGTATTCAAAGAAAAATGCCATTTTTGGAGATAAATGATCGGATGTTTATTTCTCAATAAAGAGGAAGGTATGCCGTTAATAATTAAAATCAACATCAGCCAAATGGCCACCACGACCACGCTTACAGGACCATATCCTTTTCATGAAATTTTCCATAATCAAATCGCACAACATCAGCCAAATGGCCACCACGACCACGCTCACAGGACCATATCCTTTTCATGAAATTTTCCATATGCAAATCGCAAAGTGGCTGCTCTATGTCCTCGATAGTCTCACGAATACTATCTTTGAGGTCTTGTAACGAAGCTGGGCTGTTGGCGTAGAGCTTATCTTTCACGTGACCCCAAAGGAAGAAGTCACAAGGTGTTAAATCACAAGATCTCGGTGGCCAATTGTGATCACCTCTTCGAGAGATAACACGGTCCGGAGACTTTTCCCGTAAAAGAGCAATGGTTTCGTTGCTTGTGTGACACGTAGCGCCGTCTTGTTGAAAGTAAACGTTGTCCAGATCAATACCATCCAACTCCGACCATAAAAAATCATTAATCATCTCTCGATAGCGCAATCCATTCACCGTAACTGTTGATCCAACCTCTTTTTCGAAAAAGTAAGGTACAATGACATCGCCGGACCATAAACCGCACCAAACAGTCGCACGATGAGGATGGGACAATTCGCTTGTTGACGGAGCCACCGAGGTGGAAATGGGTCTCATCAGTCAAGATGATTTGTCGATGGAATTCCGCATTATTTTCATTCATCTCAAGGACCCAATCACCAAAGACACGTCGTTGTTGATGATCGGCCGGCTTGAGTTCTTGTGTTACCTGAACCTGAAGCCTTAAGACCCAAGTCTTTATGAAAAATACGTTGTAATGACGTTTGTGGAATGCCCCTTTCCAAAGAACGATGAGGAATGGACAATCCTAGGGTTTCTTCAACACCTTGGACAACAGGAGCAATATTCTCAGTTGTTCTTGAGCGACGTGCACGGGTTTTATTCTTAACATCACTAACTTGTCCCAAAAGCTCGAATTTTTCCACCAATTTCTGTATTGCGGTCCGACAAGGTGCTTCACGACGACCCAAAAACGCTTTAGTTTTGCGAACTGTGACTGCAAAATTTTCACCGTTTTTGTAGTGAATTTTAATAATTTCAATGCGTTGTTGAAGCGTGTGTCGTTCCATTTTTATACCCTCCACCTTCAGGATGGGGGTATACTAACTATCCGTTTGTAACACCTTGAAATATCGACCTGAGACCCTATAAAGTATATATATTCTTGATCGTCATAAAATTCTAAGACGATCTAGCCATGTCTGTTCGTCCGTCTGTCCGTCTGTTGAAAGCACGCTAGCATCTAAACGAAAGGAGCTAGAACGTTCAAATTTTCCATAAATGCGTCTTATAGTCGTAAATCGGTTGGGATTAAAATGGGGCGAAATCGGCCCAAAGGGAACATTTTTTTCCTCACAAGCACTAAAAATACCCATAATAATCCCTAATATGTTAGCGTATTTAAGCATGTTTTTGAATATGTCTGTTTATATTTGCTTGATATTTGGTATGCGCATTCCCCTTATAGCAAAAATGTGCACCATAAAGTGATTCTTATTTGTAGGGGGTGAACTGGGGACAAAAAAGGGATAAGAATGGTACATATTAAACGACAACAGCTAGAAACACGAAATTCGGTGTGTACATTCCTCTAATAGAGTAGATACATAATATAAAAGTATTTTCTCCAAATTAGTACTTTAAGGAGTAAAATGGGAAAAGAGGGATAAAAATTGTACCAAACAAAACGGCTGTTCCTAGAATAATCAAATTCGGTGTATACATTCCTCTGATTGCATAGATAAGTAAAATACACGGATTTTTCAAAATTCGTACTTTTTGGGGTTACAATGAAAAAAGGGGATAAAAATAGTACCAATCTAATGACCGCAGCTAGAGTCATGAAATTCGGAGTATACATTCCTCTGAGTGTGAAGACACGGAAAATAAACTGATTTTTCGAAATTCGTACTTTTTGGGGTTAAAATGAAAAAAGGGGATACAAATAGTACCAATCAAATGGCCGCAGCTAGATTCATGAAATTCGGAGTATACATTCCTCTGACTGCGTAGACACGGAAAATAGACGAATTTTTCGAAATTATTACTTTCAAGGGATACAATGGTACAGAGGGATAAAAATAGTACCAACTAAACGACTACAACTAGAATGATAAAATTCTAATTCGTAGAAACGTCAAGGGGGTAAAAATGGTACCAACCAAATGGGCGCAGCTGGAATCATGGAATTCGGTGTATACATTCCTCTGACTGCATAGACACGCAAAATAAAAAGTTTTTTTTCCAAATTCGTAATTTTTCTTTTACGGCAAAAATTGGTTGAACCATGAAGTTAGGCTATTTTGCACTATGTACGTCTGATAATGGATTTTCAAAATTCGTACTTTTGGAATTCAAATAGAATGGAAATACAACCAACTATAGCACCCACTATCTACCAATATTTATGGCTTTGAAAATATTTTTGAAAATATAAATATAAGAATATTTATTTTTTGAATTGACGTATTGGTAGCATTACTTTAAAAGCGTGGTTTGAAATAATTAAAATATTATATTTATTTATATAACTTATAAAATATATAACTTCATAAAATATACGTATAAAAAATGCGACTTTTTGAAAAAAGTTTCAAGAAAATCGGAAATGTTCACGTAAGAAAGGTGTTAGATTTGTCATGGAATGACTCATATCTATTATTAAACTTGCATGTATGTTTCTTACAAATAAAAACAATTCACATTCTATTTAATATAGATGCAAAATGGTCTTGAGCCAGGGCAATATCCCAGTTCAAATCAAAATAAAAAGAAATTTCATATTTTTTTCTATGAAAAAATACCAAACATTTTCTTCTCGAAAAATATGAAAAATATTTTTTTAATTTTGCTAATCGAAAAATTAATATTCTTCTATGTATATTGGTATATTTGGTCCATTTTACTCCGAAAAATGAAAATTGTTCCTAAAGAAAAATATGAAATTTTTCTATACAAAAATTTCAATGTAATCACTACGTCAAGATTGTTTTATCCAAGGGAAAACGCTTCCGTACCACTGTGAAAAGGGCTCACAATTCTAATCTTAGGCTAAAGTACAATCCAGCTATCTTTCTGCACAATACAATTTCCTTTAGATCCGACACACGAGTAAACAATTACAGAATTATTTCCAAAAAAATAAAACAATTTCCTTCACTGTCCGTTATTAAGCTTAGATCTGACTACCTTTACCGCTATAACTCCTCTAATAAAAAAAATAAATTTTTGGGTAATTCAGTCGGCAAATGTAATTGCGGCTACACTGACTTCCCGCCCCGCCAAAAATGCTCGTAATTTCTTTATAAATGTAATTGCCTAAGCTGGTACTTTAAGGACCTCCTGTTAAAACGGGTTAGAATTCAGATTCTATTTTCAATTATTATCTCGTTACAATGCCTCAACCATTAAAACAGGAAACACCTTTCTCGACGCTAAACCAAGACAAATTATAAAGTCCACTAAGGACAACCTCCACCACCCCCCACCCCCGCTCTAACATATCACTCCTGTGCCATAAAAAAAATCCTTATCTCGCATTTCTCACAGAAATCTCAAAAGAAAATATTTGTGGGACCGACACACAGGCATTAGGCAGGGCACCAAAACGCACCAACGCTTCGAAAGAAGAGCGGACTGTGAACACAAAAAGGGCTAACAACGTTGTCATGACTTTTAAGAATGAAAACAAAAAGGTTTGCCCACACCCCCCACAGAACAACCAAAAAAGAGAAAAAAATATTTTCTTAGCCAACATTGCGGAGAGTGAAAACTTAAAAAGAAGAAGAATTTGGCCAACGAATTAAAAAGTAAAAGTTATTCAATGCCAGCTTCAGCGGAGCTTTGCCGTTCCTAATCTTAAATCAGCCAAGCAATTATTTTTGGCTACGCCGCCGCTGTGGCCAACAACCTGGGAAAAAGAACAATATCCCAGCAGTAGCAGCCGCCTCTGCTGCGCCACTGTCAGCCACAGCAACAATTTGTTCTATCCGTCGTCTTTAATTTCCATTCTAATCTTTAGAGCAAAACAAAGAAATCTGTTTTTAACAAAAAAATTTCCTTTCTTTTCATTTCATATCATCCCAAAGAATCCCCCCGCGCTTCCCCGGAAAAAATAAATTTAGAATAAAAAGTGTTTACTTTCAACTACAAAAAAAAGGAAAAGAAAAAGGCCAATCAGAATATATACAACAACAACAACAGCAAAAGAAAAGAAATAAGAAAAGCAGCCAACAGCGGACGGAGAAGACAAAACGAAGACGGCAGGAAACAACAGCCAAAAGCAAGTCTAGAAAAAGATCTGTGGCATTTACTTAATCAAAAAGGTAAGTAAATATACGAAGACGATGATGATGACGATGATGGTGGAGATGATGATAATGACGATGATGATGCGATACCAACAATACTACGTTACTTTAGCCCAGACATAAATTAACATTAAATATGGCCACTAAAAACGAACAACTACAACTACAACGGACAACAAAACATTTGTTTAACCACCACCAACACCAAGAAGAAAAAAGTGCTTGCTCACACACACACACACTCTTACAACCAGGCAGACAGACAAACAATGCCAAAAGATTAGAAAAGACTCTTGGACGGAATAAGGTTGTTCACACTCAGCGACAGACTGACGGACGGACATAAACACCCAGCGCCAGACACACTTTAGGCGGTAAAAGTTAGAACAATTTAGCCATATTATGATCCATTTTTTGTTGTTGCTGCAACTTACATCAACTTTGGAAAGATCTCACTCGTTCTCACCCGCCAAGAGTAGTGGTGGCCTAGAATAGAAAAAACAGCAGAAGATTGTTTAAAAAGGAGAGCCGAGAATATGATTTGAGCTGTGGCTAACAGCTCTTTTGGTGAATAAATAATGAATGGCCAAGATTTCAGTGGCATGCATTTGATGCAAACAAAAATCACAACAGCACCATCCACATAATTAACTATTGAACGTCATTAGGCCCAGTGCAGGGGAGAAAATTACAAAATTAATTGATCATTTTTTTCGTATGAAAAATATAAAACTCTGAAAACTTTCTCCACGAAAAAAAGAATTGTTTTTGCCATACGAAAAATATGACAATATGACGCTGCCGTGAAGATAAAAACGAAATAAAATAAATGAAAATAACAAAATCGTTCAAATCTGGATATTATACGCTCCATCATATGTGGAGGGTGTCCCAATAAAATAAAAGTTATATGCATTCCCTCTATAAAATATATTGATAGAGTTTTTGCAGGTGAATTTAGCACAATAAATAAAAATTAAAAAAAAGTTATTAAAAAAAATAATTATTAAAAAAATGAAGATGTTATTTTTTTTAATTGTTTATGTTATAGTTTGGCTCAAGCTCATTAATGAATAAAATGGCGTAGTATTATTTTTTAATTTTTATTTATTGTTATATATTTCAACTGACATCGTTAGTCATCTTCAGGGGATCTAACAAAAAGCACATATTATTCGTACATTGAAAACAATGATAGTGGTAGTCTGCAGCCAAGTAATAAATGGCACCATGCCATTTAGCTTAGATGCAAAAGGCCTTGAGCCAGGACAATATCCCAGTTATATCCCAAAAAAAAATAAGTACAAACGGCGATAAGTTCGGCCGGGCCAAACTTATATACTTCCACCATGGATTGCATTCCACAGAAAAATATAAATTTATTAATATAGCCTAACTAAAACAAATGCAAATATTGAACAAATAATAAGTAAATAAATATAATATTTTTATTATTTCAAACCACGGTTATAAGACAAGGCTACCAATACGTTTACACTATATATATCGAAACAATACTTCAAGTCAATTCAAAAAATAAATATTCTTATATTTATATTTTCAAAACAGCGTAAGTACCAAAAATATTGGTAGATAGTGGGTGCTACAGTTGGTTGTATTTCCATTCCATTTTAATTCCAAAAGTACAAATTTTGAAAATCCATTATCTCTCAAGTACAAAGTGCAAAATAACCTAACTTCATGATTTAACCAATTTTTGCCGTAAAAGTAAAAAGTACGAATTTGGAAAAATCTTGTTATTTTGCTTGTATATGCAGTCAAAGGAATGTATACACCGAATTCCATGATTCTAGCTGCGGCCAATTGTTGGTACCATTTTTATCCCTTTTTTCCTATTTTACCCCCTTAAGAGTACGACTTTCTAAAATCTCTTTATTTTATGTGTCTACGCAATTAGAGGGATATACACACCGAATTTCATCATTCTAGCTTTAACCGTTTAGTTGGTACCATTTTTATCCCTCTGTACCCATTGTACCCAGGAAAGTACGAATTTGGAAAAAAATCTTGTATTTATTGTGTCTCCACAGTCAGACGAATGTATACTCCGAATTTCATGACTCTAGCTGCTGTCATTTGGTTGGTACTATTTTTATCCCCTATTTCCATTTTAACCCCAAAAAGTACGAATTTCGAAAAATTCGTTTATTTTACGTCTCTACGCAATCAGAGGAATGTATACACCGAATTTCATTATTCTAGGTGCAGCCGTGTGGTTGGTACGATTTTTATCCCTCTATTCCCATTTTACCCTTAAAAGTATGAATTTGGAAAAAATACTTTTATATTCTGTATCTACTCAATTGGAGGAATGTCCACACCGAATTTCGTGTTTCTAGTTGTCTTTTAATATGTGCCATTTTTATCCCTTTTTGCCCCATTTCACCCGTATATCATGCGTATACCCAATATCAAGTAAGTACAAGCAGACATATTGAAAAAAATGCTTAAATACTTAAAAATATTAGGGGTTATTATGGGTATTTTTAGTCCTTGTGAGGGAAAACTTTTTCCCTTTAGGCCGATTTCGCCCACTTTCAATTCCAACCGATCTACGACTACAAGACTTTTTTATGGAAAATTTGCACGTCCTAGCTTCTTTCGTTTAGTTGCTGGCGTGCTTTCAACAGACGGACGGACGGACATGGCTAGATCGTCTTAGAATATTATGACGATCAACAATATATATACTTTATATAGATATTTCATGGTGTTACAAACGGAATGACAAAGTTAGTATACCCCCATTCTGGAGGTGGAGGATATACAAAATAAATTAAAATATCGAAATGGTTCCAATCCACAGAGGTAACAAAAGGCAATTTTTTAAAATATATTTTGATGTCAAATTAAATATAACTATTGAAATAACACTGGAACTTTGAAAAACTTAAAACGCCAACTAACTCTATCTCACCTATAGTTTCAGATGCATATCATCTGTTTCAAGTGTAATATTGACTGTCGGACAGTGTATTCCAACAAACAAATTTTTATTTACAATTTCGAAAAAGTAGTAGGCCATAATTTCTGTGCCAACTTTTTTGATGCAAAATTAATCATTTTATGAAAATTTGGGTTGTGATCTTCATTGGTGTATACTGTTTGTGAAATTCGCGTACGTACTTAATTGTGCTTTAGGTGTTCCAAAAAATATCTTTTAGAAATAATAAAAAAAACATCCAACATTGATTGGAGTAAAACTATACGATCAGGAGGGAGAAATGGTTGTGACTATACACCATTTAGTAGTCCAAGAGATCATAAGTAGGTACTTTTAATCTTAAGTTGCAGTTTTTTGCAATATTTTCATTAGAGCCATTTTATGTGGCCCATATTATTATAAACGGAGAACATTTTCGAATGTGGAACCTACACCGCAACAAGAAAAGAAGTGAAATAATCACAATAATGATCGATAGTATTGAAGAAGGTTCCAACAAAATATTCATAGATGTATTTTTCTAAATGAGGGAAATTTCCTCATTCTTAAAAAAGTGGGCGTGGCCAGTACATTTTTTTAAAATCAGAAATAATGTCACATTTTATGATGGTAAATAAAAATGTTATGGGGTTTTGGCCGTACGTTACCACTGTCCAATCTGGTGTTTGTACCCTCCGTTTGTAATAACTTAAAATATCGGTCAGAGACCCTATGATGTATACTAGATCGGGTCGCACGCCATACAAAAAAAGTAATTAAAGGGTGTTTTTTTAAAAGCTATAGGAAAGTTTAAAAGAAAGCATAAACACATAAAATTCAGAAAAATGCATGAAATCTTTATTTGAATCGATAGTACGGTCCATATAATTTAATGTTTGAAGATTATTTCATGCAAATGTTGACCTTGACTGCACCTCAAATGGTCCATCCGCTTAGTCCAATTTTGGCATTTCCACGTTTTTGAGTAACAGAGGCCCAATTGCTGCGAACGGCGAGGAATCGATAATTGATGGTCATCATTAACACTGGCCGATACAGCTGCGATATTTTCTTCAGTTCGCACTCTACGTAAGCGTGTTGGTATTTTAATGTCCAACAATGTAAATTTGGTGCGAAATTCAGTGGGTCGATTAAACTGACCATAAAATGGAAGCGCGCGATGAACTTTCTTAACAGAGCACGCATTTTGATAATAAAATTCAATAATTTGCAAGCGTTGTTCGTTTGTAAGACGATTCATGGTTAAATTATAGACCAAACTGATGATGTTTGACAGTGAAACAAAACACGAAACGTGCGTCAGCTGTTTAAACCAGTGTTGCCAAAAAGATAACAGCTAAAACATCACCCTTCATTTAAAGTCGTCAGCCTTTAATTTATCGGTAATACTGTGGAATGCACTCCATGGTTGAGGCTATATAAGATTAACGTAATTTTAGCTTGATTTCTTATAATTTATCAAATAAAGAAAATTGTGTTGATTTTTTCAATCACACGAAAAGGAAATTTGTAGGTCTCGGGCACAAAAATGTTATTATTTGTTGCATGGTGTAATTTATTTAGTAATGTAGAAAATCACCTAAATTGGGATTTTTTCTAATCCTACTATTTAGTTGACTTTATCACAACATTTTTCTTGGAAGAATCGAATAACACAAAAGTTATTTGTTTCGCAACAGAGGATTAACCCATAATTTAGTTTACATTTTAAACGGGACAGTCATAACAATTTTCTTTCACAAACATAACTGGTCTTTACCCTTTTTTGTTCAATTTTCAAATCCGATTTATTCTTGTTTGCCACAACTGTGGGTGATTGTGATTGTATTGGTGGTGTAGGGTGTGAATGAATTTCACCCAATTACCAACTGTTATATACCGGAATTAGCTCAACGGTCATGGAACAAACAAACGGAAAAACTAAATAGTTTAAATTAGACCGTTACAAATCGAAACGTAGAACGTTTTTCCAATCCGATTACTGCAGCGCCAATCTATGTTTAATTTTCGGCCATTTGTCTACCTGATTTCACTTCGTCATCTTAGCACAGTTTTCTGCCTCTGCTTCTACTACTTCATCATCTTCATCATTTTGCTCTTAGAGCCATAACAAAAGAAGAGGAAGTCAATGATAAACACATTTGGAAAACAAACATGAACATGGATTTCTACAATGATCACACCCGAAGAGCGAAAAAGCCAAACAAACCAATAATGAAGATATGATGATGACGATGATGCTGAAGATGGTCTGGTCTGGTCCGTCCGGTCGTACATCACCATTCAAGCAGTCACAATACGATGCATCATCATCATTAACATCATTCATTCATTGGTATCAGTTTCACTATTCTTGGCCATCATCTGCATAATCCGTCCGCAACGTTTTGGAAACAATACAACAAACAAATTTCGGACAGATTTGATTTGAGAGTCATTTTTAAACGGAATTAATTTCTATGATTTGAATGAGCTGAGTTGAGTTGAAGGTCCCCCCAAACCATTGTGAGTTTCTTGTGTGAGAGATGAACTTGTCGTCGGTGTTGATGTCGTCGTCGCAGTCGTCAGAGCCATAGTCATCATATGTCTTCTTTTGTGTTTGGCTTTGATCTTTAAATTGAAAAAGTCAAGATTTTTGTCTTTGTCTTGCCATTTTTGTAAAACGAGACACCGTAACACGCTCAAGTGGCTACGCAGCACAGTGGCCCGACAACGTTATTGTGTTAATGAGTACCATTGTAAATAAAACAAATTAATTGAATGTCTCAAAATATCAGACAGACTCAAAATTAATCGAGTTTAAAATCAATGCAAACAATTTTAAATAATTTTCCCCCTCAAAATAACGTTTTCCAAACACTGTACGCTGAGGGTGTATGTGACATAATATTTGCTTTCATTGCTACCTCATTGTTGTCTGAGCAGATTAAACAAATCTTGCCTTTTCTAAATAATAATCGCTTAATTGCTAAATTTCTATATAAATAAGCAATCATACAGCGGTGGTTACAAATTTGGCATTATTTTTGGTGTGCTTTGAATTAAAATTTGGCTTATTTTCCAAAAATCATAAAAATTGACATACTTTTGGAAATGCACTATTATCTAGTCCCAATTGAAACTCGAAAGGAAAAGATATGACGATTTATGAGTTGTTCACTGTCCCATGCACAATAGGGTGGAACTTAATTTTTTTGAAATTTTTTTTAAGCCTCACGACAAAGAAATATATAATTTTTTAATTTTTTTATTAATAGTTGTTGTTTGTATGTATAGTTGGTCAGTTATGTTGTCTGTGTCGTCATTTATTTTGGTTTAAGACCAAGGGTTCATATTAGTACCAGCGGTCACATATGACAAATGATAAACAAAATATGGTCGACACACTATATTAGTATTTATATTGTTTATTAATATTTATATTGTTTTTCTCAAAAATTTGTTTTCACAAAAATAAATATTTTTTTTTGATTAAAAATTGACATTTTTAATTTTCTGTTGATTTTTTTCGCGCTAAAATTCGACAATTCTACTTCAACGTTACAGGGTCGTCAAAGTTTTCAAAATTGAAAAATGGCAAATACGAGTTCACCAAATTTTATCACAATCAGATGACAATTGGTTTAAGATGGAATTCCTCATTAGTGACAACCCATACAGAAGGTCATACAAGTTTCAAAGCTCAATAAATAAAAAAGACTTTAAATAAATAAAAATACTTTGAAAAAATCATAAAAATTAGAAGAAAAAAATCAAAAAAATATTTCGTTCTTTTCTATTCAAATTCAGAATACAATCAAAAATCCATATGTCACAAATCTATGTATAAATGTAGAAGTTTTTAAAAAATCAGGACAATTTTAATTTTAAATAGCACGAAAAGACCCTTTACAAATTATGTATCAGAATATTTTGTATTATTTAGTAATAGCTGGAATAGTAACGAAAAAACAAGGCCTAGTTGAATGGATAAATAAAAATTATAGTCCAACTATATATAAATTTTACTATAAAAATTAAATAGTATATATGAGTTATTCCATGTCAAGCGGTACGGCTTTTGGCCTCGAAAGCTGCGATTGTTTTGATAGTTTGGATATTTTTTGGAAAATAATTTAAATTTTTTTTCAAACAGTGAAAAACATACTACTTTTTTCAAAAGGTGGTTTCATTCAATCGCCTGTAACTCCTGAAAGACTATACCGATTTTAATGTGTTATACCTCGTTTTCTTTTATTTATTTTTTCGTTTTCTTTTATTTTGATTTTCGAAATGATTACACCAATCCATTTTGTTGAAATTTTAAAGTAGTGTGCTTAGGTCTATTTTTAAGCGACTGTGTGAGTGCTGAAATGATGGTTTCTATTTTTACGAGTTTTTTTCGATTTATTTTTTACAAAATCAACCAGAATTACAGTAAGTACAGTACCCGAAAAAAATTTGACGGGAATTCCCGGGAAAAGAATTTAAATTTAAATATTAAAAATATTTTATTTATTATTTTGATTATTAATTTAGTTTTACTATATAAATGCGAAATTGTATTTATATTTAAATTTCCTTTAATAACATTATTGACTATAATGATTATTTGTTTATATTATACTACTACAAACAATACTCTTTAAATTCAGTAAGTCGCCTTTTATTGCGAAACCAGCTAGGGAGTACAAACTTTTTGTGAGAATAGTTGCAGGAACTTTATTGTGAAACAAATATAAACAATACTATGGCTGGCATAGTGCCAAAACTTAACCCCTCGTGATATCTGGTTTATCTTAAAATTTCTTGTTTTCCCAGAAAATCGACGATATAAAATCTTTCTAAAGAAGAATTTACTTCACATATGAAACCAGTAAGAAATGGTCTAAAAATAGGGATATAATTACAAATGTTCACCTGAAGACTTTCAAGAGAAATATATTTAAATGACCCTTTGATAGAACTAATGACTGCACCGTATCAATCGTTTTACTTTTAATGAATTTAAAAGAAATAGAAAACTTTAGAATATTATGAAACAGGGTTTCAGTAAAATATTTTCCTCTCTAGACGAATGAGTCTTCTAAATTAAAGACCCCATAACATTCTCAGCCATACGAGTTCTTTGTTGCTTAAAACATTTGTATCTAGTGTAGGTGTGAGTCACTTGTGTTTCAGATTTAAAAGTCCAATATTATAACTACTTAAATTCTGACGATTTGTCTAGCGTAAAATATTTGTCAAATGAAAAATAATTTCTAAAACATTTTGACAAAAAAATGGTTTTTAATTTGTAAAACTAATTTCATTTGTTAAATTTATTTTCAATTATTTTTGTAATAGCTACAATAATAAATATTTATTTTTAGATGATTATTACTTCGCTTTGTGCTCCTCGATCACTTGTGCCATTAGTTTAATAATCTCGAATTGTATTCGTATTGAAAATTATGAAAAAAGTACGAAAAGCTTGAAATAGTGTACACGGACGTGTACGGTGGGCATTAATGGGTTAAACAAGCACATCCGTTACTAAATGTTGATATTTTAAACCACATTGGCCATACCTAAAATAAATTATTTTTGCTCGGGATTCCCGAGAATGAAACTTTTCATTCATTTTAATAATCATTTTATACACTTATTTTTTATTGCATTTTTGTCTTTTTTTCTGAAATAATTTCTATTTAAAGTGCTTTCAATGACTTTAAATATAAATTTTTATTCTCGTCTTAGAATAACTCATTGGACGTTTAGAGTAATTGTTTGTGGTTTTCAAAGTTATTACATATTTTTTCTCAATTTTTGCAATTTATAATAATTTTTTTTTGCTTTAGTGTTTCTATCTTCTGCCCAATGTGATTCCAACTAAAAAAACTTTCAAGCGTGTCATGTCCCCTTCTTAACATAGGTCAGTTGTGTAGACAAAACAAAGCGCAGAAGAACTAATTGTTTTTCTGTTTTTTTTTTTTTTTGTTCGAAAAATATGTTACACAAAAACTATGTCAAACAAGTCATAAGAAAATACATTTGAATATACAGCATAATGACCTTTTTCCGTTAAACTCATCTCGCCCTTATTTTGGAATGCCTTTTAATGGTGGGCTTTAAAAACATTGTAGACCATAGACTTTTGGAAATAAGTTGAGGCAGACAAAAACACAAAATCATTAAGCCGCATGCCACAGGTGGTGGTGATGGTGGTTGGTTGCACTGTGAAGAACCCCTTTCAAAAAATTCCTCAAATTTCATTACAATGTTGGAGAACCTTGTTTTCTGTTATTGGCCATTGAATGGTTAAGACTTTAACGATATTTAAAGCGAGAAACTATTGCACGCATTTTAGCCGCAGGCATTCAACCCAGCACCCACCCTCCCCCTTGGTTTGTGTACAACAACCTAAACAGAGAATAAATGATGGTGGCATCATGTTCGTTCGCTATGTTCTTCACTATGGGGCACGATGGCTTTTAATGGAGGTGTTCCCCTTCTTCCTTGGCCATCCTGGGTGCCAGGGCGAGTGGTGTGCTGGTGTTTAGTTCGTTATGATTTCCCAAATTCGTGCTGGGATTGCTTTTTTTCTGTTTTTCACTCGCCAGTTTCGGTTAAACTCTGGGAATGTTTAATGTTGCATTTGCAGCTATGATTTCGAAAAGAACAACAGCCACAGGATGGTGATGGGTGGTGGTGGTGGGAAGCTCCGCGGAGGAGAGCTGCATTTCCAGTTAATGGGAATTTAACAACAGAACAGCAGAAACAAACGCCAGCTCTAAACGTTTGTTTTAACTTGGCTAAGCGCGTACTTTAGGACAAACTCGTACCGGTATGAGTGCGAGTATCTTCGGCTGGATGAATAGAGCTGGAGCCGTAGACAGAACTTGTGCTGCTTATTTCGTGTACTCTACTCCACCGACCACATTTTCATACATTTATGCATGATGCCGATGCGATGAGGAGTACATGTTGTTGTTGCATTGCATTTAGTACACGTTCCACTGCACAGTGGGTAAATACAGTATTGTAACACTGTACGACAATACTTTTTGTAACTAAACAAGACCACATACACATGAAACTATACATAATATGTAGAAAATATGTGTACTCAGTTTTTCATTTGGTGATCTTTTCTCCTTTTCGCAGGACTTTTAATTTTCAAAGGATCTATATGTCTTAATAATTTATTTGCATACTTTCGAGAGCCATACACAGACGATACGAATATCGAATGAAAGGGAAGACTGTCTGTTAAAAATACTCAAAATTACATAAATCCATCTGTATTGGTTTAGCATTAACAATCATTTCAAGTTTTGCCCTTAAATAGTAAAAGATTGATAAAATCATTAATAAGGGGGAAATTTTTGTTGTTTGTTAATGCTAAACTATTACAGATAGAAACATTACATTTAAAGTATTTTTAAGAGATATTCTTTTCTTTCATTTGATACCCATATCGCCCTTTTATGAGTCTTTAAAGTATGAAAATAAATTATTTAAACATCTACACTAAATAGTAAAAGATTAGTAAAAACCAATAAATTAGAAGGGGAAATAAAACTATTGCAGATAGAGGCATTATGTCTAAAATATTTTTAAGAGATATTCCCCTCTTTTATTTGATACCCATCTCGCCTTTATATGACTCCTTAAAGTATGAAAAGAAATTATTTAAACGTCTACATTAAATAGTAAAAGATTATTAAATTGTTTTTTTTTTTTTTTAATGCCTGTAATAGGCAAAATCATTCAATTTAAAGTATTTTTAATAGACAGTCTTCCCTTTCATTTGATACTCATATCGCACTTTTATGACTCATTAAAGTATGAAAATAAATTATTTAAACATCTGCATTAACTAGTAAAATATTAATAAACTCAATAAATAAGAGGGAAATCGTTGTTTTTGTTAATGCTAAACAGTGACATTTAGAAGCATTATATTTAAAGTATTTTTAACAGATTTACTTCTCTTTTTTTGATATCC
>CANDYM010000539.1:0-55532 GCA_947397865.1 Polietes domitor
ACTTGGTTTCCTAAATTTTAGTTAATTTTAACTCATTATAGGTTCATCTTTTTTATGAGTGTAGATGAAAACCATTCCCAGGGGAAAATCCTGCGCACGGGCCTGGTGGAATGTACTCTAAAGTGAAGGGTATATAATATTCGAACTGTCTGACTTTTTTCTTATTCAATTTAATTAATATTTTCACGTGGCAGAAATTTTAGTATACAAATATATATTATCCATTCGTCTCTGGAGCGCACACCTCCATCTATAGGCTATAATTTTCGACAATGAAACCTCCTCTTTCCTTCTTCTCATTAGAAATATATGCAAGTATTAAAAAAGTATATAAATATGTGAAGATAATACATACAATGCTCATTGTGATGAAATCATTCCCATAAAATATTTGCACCACAAAATAAATGTTGATTCTTTTTATTGGTCTTTCCGAATATACATATTTCCTACTGAATTCAAATGTTGTTGAATACGAGTTGAATACGACTCGATAAAATCGTATAAAGTAAATGTCGAATGGAACATGGAATGAGAACGAAGAAGGAGCCGTTGTCGATGGCACACAAACATTTCCTTTAACGATGCCATTGTCTCGGAACAATAAAGGGAAACCATATTTTATTGTTAAAATAATATCGAAATCATCGCTTCAAACCTGGCAATTTAACTGATATAAAGAGTTTTATAATCATAGAAGACAGATACCACAGAGGCAGACACGCACACACAAACACACACACACACACTCATTTGTAATTTGCGAATCCATGTGAAAAACCAACAAACAGAACACACACTCACTCACATTCCAATGATTTGGGGAAATTTATGGGAAATCATTAAACAAAAGTAAAGAAAGCACAAAAATAACAGACGGAAAATGAGAAAAATACATACTAGTACATATGTGCGTACCTACACCATCCATGTATATTATACAGTGCATTAAAAAATGTCGTGCACAGCAATTTGTCCAATAGAATAAAATTTTATTGTTATATGTTTGTTTGCTAAGTATCTGTATATATTACTAGCTGATCCGGAAGACGTTTTCCTCTCCACATGTCAATTAATTTATTATAGTTATCGTTTTGTGAATTTATGGAAAGCTATTCGAAATGACTGAAAAGAATCTCTCGATGATTATCATTGGCGTTTCAATAGATATATGTTGGGGGAGGGCTATAGTCTCCCACAGTCTTCGTATTCAAAAGAATAAAAACAGGTATAAACGAAGTAAAGTTCGGCCGGGCCGAAGTTTATATATACTCCACCATGGACAGCATTCCACAGACTCTGTCGATTTTCGTATAAGAGCAGTAACATTAAAGGAAAATGTAAATTTTTTAATTTTATTTTAAAAATAATTTTAATTTAATAAATATAATATTTTTATCATTTCAAACCACAGTTATAAGGCAAGGCTACCATTACGTTTATACTATGTATACGTTTATCTATATATATAAAATTCAAAATGTGTCTGTTTGTCTGTATGTTCCGTATAGTACGCCAAACCGTTGGACTGATTAGCCTTGAAATTTACTGAAGCTAACCAGTAGATAGAGGATGGTTTCTGGCCATACTACGCCATGATAAAAAATTTGAAAATCCATTATCTGACGTACACAAGACAAAAAAGCCTATCTTCAATATTCAACCAATTTTTGGCGTAAAAGTAAAAAGTACAAATTTGGAAAATTCTTTTTAATTTGCGTGTCTATGCAGTCAGAGGAATGTATACACCGAATTCCATGATTCTAGCTGCAGTCATTTGGTTGTTACCATTTTTATCCCTTTTTCCCCCATTTTACCTCCTTTAAGAGTACGACTTTCTAAAATCTCGTTATTTTACTTGTCTACGAAATTAGAGAAATGTACACGTCGAATTTCATATTTCTAGCTGTTGTCGTACCATTGGTACCATTTTTATCCCTTTTCGTCCCAAAAGTACGAATTTTGAAAAATCCCTCTATTTTACGTGCCTACGCAATTAGAGGAATGTACACACCGAATTTCATGTTTCTAGCTGTTGTCGTATCTTTGGTACCACTTTTATCCCGTTCGTCCCATTTCACCCGCTAAATATTTTTGTACTTTTTGGTGATTACACGTCACTAGAGGAAGGTACAAAACAAATTTCAAGTATGTAAAAATCGAAAATTTTCAAAAAAAAAAAATTAAATAGTCTAAATATTAGGGGTATTTTCAGTCCTTGTTAGGGAAAATTTTTTCCCTGTGGGCCCACTTCGCCCACTTTCAATCCCAACCGATTGATATGGCTACACACAAGCAACGAAACCATTGCTCTTTTACGGGAAAAGTTTCCGGACCGTGTTATCTCTCGAAGAGGTGATCACAATTGGCCACCGAGATCTTGTGATTTAACATCTAGCGACTTCTTCCTTTGGGGCCACGTGAAAGATAAGGTCTACGTCAACAGCCCAGCGTCGATTCAAGACCTCAAAGATAGAATTAGTGAGGCTATCGAGGACATAGGGCAGCCACTTTGCGATTTGGTTATGGAAATTTTCATGAAAAGGATATGGTCATGTAAGCGTGGTCGTGGTGGCCATTTGGCTGATGTTGTTTTTCATTATTAACGGCATACCTTCCCCTTTATTATGAAATAAACATCCGATCATTTATCTCAAAAAATGTCATTTTTCTTTGAATACCAAAATAACACCTCTTGTTGGAAAACCCTGTATATAATTTTTTTGAATAATTGTTTCCTTTGGATCTTTGTAGTCCTGTGAAGGGGCAACAGGATAGATTCATACGTACTTCATCCGGTTCAAGTGTAACGACTTTTTCGTACGGTGTAATAATTCACTCACCGTCTGAATTATTGTAGAGCAAAAATTTTTTATAAATAATAAATTATTCTGAGAAATAATTCTCGAAACGAAAATCAAGCTTTACAAAGGAAATAAAAGTGTTTTTTCATCTGATCCATAATTGAGAAAATAAATGGCGGTAATTTTTCTTAAAAAAACATTTTTGGTATTTATTTTCCGCATTTGTGGAATTTTTATGAATGAGGTATCCCAAAAATGTTTTTGAAAAGTATGCTATTTGAAAAATATTTTTGTGGTATCTCATAGAAAAATCCCACAATTTCCAAAAACGGGGAAATTGATATCACGTTTTTTTTTTTAATAAAACCGTGGGTCAGAAGCAAAAAATAAGAATTAATTCCAAAAATTCGATTTTACTGAAATTGCATGGAATTCAAGTTGTGGTACAGCAGGGATAGGTTTTAATACATGTCGATTTCTTAAAACTCCTTGATAATTCGAAGAGATCACCAACTACTGTCCGTACAATTTGTTGATGCAGTGTATGTTTGTGTGCACTCACAACTCCTTGTGTTGTTCACTGTTCATCAGGTAGATGAAGAGCAGCACACCAATAAAAGGTAGTTTGCACCACACATACACACACCACTCACTCTGTGGAATAACGGAAATTGTTAAATTCATATGAATGGTCTGTGTTTGTGTTTGTAGAGGTACCAAAGCAACTACTACCTCTACCGATTTCAAACTAGAGAAGAACATAAACTGGCAGTGGCAGTAGCAGTAGATGTAGCAATCGCCGTAGTTGTTTGCATTCGAGCAACGGAACACACACAGGATGTATGAATGAATGAATGCATGAATGAGAGGATGTTTGGCAATACTGGTATTTGTGCAATTACATACATAGATAAAATATACATACATATGATGCGTTTAAAGCAAAAGTGGCCTAACCGATAAATCGATTAAAAATTATCAATTTAAGAAAAATTCGTTATATGAAATCCAAATTCAGTTGCATTTTATGTCGATGATAAAAGAAAAATAAATTAAATAAATTTTATACGATAGAAGAAAATGCATTCATTCATTTTAAACTTATTTCTCTTAGTTCTCCAGTAATGTTGGTTAGGGCACTATTACTTTGAATGCATCATATATATGTACAGGGTGCGGCAAAAGTTGCGAAGGGATTTGAATAAATTTTCTAATTTAATTTTTCCCCCTTTTTTCTTTTTAAGGCGCGTAAAATAAATCTGGGAGATTAATCATGGAAAGTTACAACGTTATCCAACGAACCAAAATCATAGAATTTTATTTTGAACATCAATTTGAACGTTTAATTTCCAAAAATTCAGCATTCAATTGTCCGGTCCGTTCACCGGATTTAACAGCACCTGATTATTTCCTTTGGGGATATTTAAAAGAGAGGGTGTATATCAATAAACCCAGAATCCTTGAACAGCTGAAGGAGCCGAAATAAGAGCATAGCAGCCAGATACTCTTATTCGCGTCAAGGAAAATGCTCTTGAAAGAGCTCAACTTTGCGCGGCTGAAAATGGTGGTCACTTACGTGACGTAATCTTACACAAATACATTTAAAAAGTCTACAGATATTATATTTTATTATTTTGTAAGAAAAATAAATTTAAATTAAAAATGAAATAAGTTATGATTGTTTTGAACCCCTTCGCGACTTTTGACGCACCCTGTACTTATATGTAAGTGTACATTCTCACCAGTGGGACCATGTAAGTGTCTGTGTGTATATTTGCATTTCTTCTGCCAATACTCAGGTGTTTTCATGGATATTTGATATGCGATAGAGTGTAGAAGTGTAGTGTGTATTTATGTACGTACACATGTAAATATGTGTACATATGTGTTATATACTTATATGTCTGTCCGTACATTAAGTGGCCTTATTACTTTTACAAAATTAATTAAGTAGGGTTTGGGTGACCAGTAGGGATGTCAAAAACCGCCCCTCTTCGGGAAACCGGTTTTCGGTTTGTTCAAAAATTTATTTTTCGGTTTTTAAAATTTGACAAACCTGGTTTTTATATATAAATTAAATCATTTTATATTATTTTGCCCGACGAAATTTTTCCTGTCCATATTTCAATCATTTTGTTTGTGATCGTGTGAATATTAAAAAAATTGTTCTCAGTGATTATTGTGTCGATTAACGTTTGCTGTCATAGATATTAAATTTATTATTTATTATTTTCATTTTCGCTTAATTGCATTTTAAAGAATGTTTAGAACCACCTTTCGCATGAGATTGATATTTCATACGGTGAACTGCAAAAATTGATGTATGATGAAGAAGTTATGGCCGATTAAGTATTTCCAACTAATTCTGCCTGGTCACAAATTATCCTTCTTTTAGCTCCAGGGGCTATATTTAAGAAGTTAGAATTAATGCACCACCTGACCATTTTTCATTAATAGATAGCGAACTTTTATGCAAATTCTATATGTAATATTTGCATTTTTAATCTATGCAACATATGCTAACATAATATTGGTTATATCGTTTTTATAGTATTATAAATCACCTTCCAAGAGAATCATTGAACCAACAGTGCGCCATAGTACATTCCCCCGGATCGATTAAAACCTTGGTCATCTCAGATCTTCGAGAAGTTGCACTTCAAGATGGAGATTCTTTAATTTCCATTTTCATAGCAACCTGAGCATTTCGACAGTCTTCAAAGAACGCAGCTGAAATTCCTGATGAAGCAAGCATCACATTAATTTTGCGAGCGAATTTTTGCCAAAATTGGTACGAACAAAAAATATAATCCGGTTCCACCGAGAGCGCCCATGAGGAATCACTATAGTTCAATCATCGTTCATCAGCCGTGTGACCCGTAAGCATATTTTTCTCGCAATGCATCGTATTCACATTATTGCATTACATTCCAATTTGGGTAGTGTGTCGCTGTTATTTCTAGTGGGACTAATATCAATCGCATATCTTAATTCAATGCCTCATTGTGAATTTACAGAAATGTCCTCTTTGTATTTGGTTCATGAATCGGTGAAAATACATGAAATACGTGTATCTGGATTTCCCTGTTTATTTGATGAGTGATTACACATTGACATTATGAATCAACAAAATATGTCTTTCCTTTCGTCAGTTCGGCTTTTGTTCTGCATATATTATCTTAATTTTTGTGTTCAGAAAAATATCACAGAATCATTGCGAAAAATAACATAAAAGAATTTCCATTGCTTGAAGTGAGATTTATAGCCTTATTTTCATTCAAGAATTCTATATAAAAAGGCACTTTCAGTTTTTTTTAAACATTTTCCTATTTTGCTATGGTCAACTATACACAAGTTTTTTTCATCTTAAAACCTAGTTCGGATTACCACGAACAGTTTGTAACAAAAATCAGCCAAATTTGTTCAGCCGTTCTCAAGGGATGCGATTACCAACGAACATCATTTCATTTTTATTATATAGAGGATACTTTTTTGAGATTATTGAACACAGAAAAATTAAACCATAAGAATTCAAATACTATTTATTTATTTTCTAATTTAATTTTCAGATTTTAAATGAAAATTCACTTAAGCCGATTTTGTTTATTTAAATTACCAAATTATTGTGATGTTTGTTTTGATGTTTCTTTTGGACTTCACAAGAAATACGTTAGATAATGAAAAAAATCAAAAATTTGCACAAACAAATATGCATTATGCTGTCAGAATTCAATATGAGACATATATAAATGTCATTTGCAAATTCATATATTCGAAGATTAATTTTTGGTTGGAAATATACAAGACGTATTTTTCACAAATTTATTATTAAACACATTTCGTACCTTTTCTACTTCCATCAATGCTCTCGGTTCTCTTCTTTTTTACTGCCCGAGTGATATGTTTTTATTTCGCGCTCAATTAGATTTCCGATGTTATTAGTCGTGAATGTTGGATCGAATAATCTCTTAGGTATAAACCAATAAAAAACAAGTAAGGAAAGGCTAAAGTCGGGCGGGGTCGACTATATAATATCCTACACCACTCCCTGCGTATGTACCTCGCTTTAATTACTAAACCCAGTTATTTTATGGGAACAATTTTATGTAGTTCATATAAACTATACAGTTACTATAAATTCATCTTTAGTCATATTTAACGAATATGGTTAATAATATGGTAATTGATCCAATTATTCGACAGACAAATACAAATTATACAGTAGTAATAGGATGAATCGGACCGACATTTCAAAAGGGGGCCTAAAACAACATAGGTGTTTCTAGTTCGATTATAAAATGTTGTGCCAATTAAAAAGAAAATCGGATACAAGATGTGGTTTCTAAAGCGGAAAAAGTGAAATAGGGAGCGACGTTTGTATGGGGGTTATATCTAAATCTGAACCGATCTTACCCAATTTATGCATTGGTGTTTCTAGTTGGATTATAAGATGTTGTGCCAAATTTAAAGAAAATCGGGTACAAGATTTGGTTGTGGGTGTAGCTCGATTATTTCTTGGTGTTACAAACATTTGGCGCGAAACTAACTTATAATACACTACACCACGAAGTGGTGTAGGGTATAATTAGCAATAGCAGTCAATGGCTTCGATGTTACACATCAATCTCCAAAAGAATCTATTATACTTGGTTTTTTCAACGACACAAATTAATATTTTGGGAAAATCTTAAACCTGCGATATTAAGAGGTCAGTTCACTTTATATTCACAGCTAGTAAACAAATCATTACTCTCACATTTTCTTGCGTATATTTAGTGCAAAATATATCCACGAAATGCAAATGTAATTCGTAATTTAAAAACCGGCTAACCAACATGAAAACACCAGTTTCCCTGGTTTATTGGAAATTTTAAAAAATCGGTGGACATTGTCGGAGTTAACACAGGTTAACCGATTTTCAGTTTCGGTTTTGACATCCCTAGTGACCAGTTGTACCCTGGTATAATTTGCTATTTAAGCTTGAAGAGCTTTGTTTTCATCTTTGGTGTTTTTCGTCACCCTCTGAAATTTTCCGACAAATGTTTTCGTAGAACCTTTTAATCCTTTAATGTCCTTTCTGAAAGGACTGTTTCTCATTTTCTGGAAAAAATTGTCAAATTGATCCATGAAGAGAGGAGCTAGAGGGTTAAGATATTCTACAAAAAGAATCTTTATAAAATTCCACAATATACTTCTGACAATAAGAATTCTCTCAAGATTACACATTAACTTATAAGACTTGCATCTTAATATATTGCTCCCTTCGACCAAAAAATGAAAATTTTTATCCAATGTAAAAAGAAACTCAGACCAGTTGGACTATAAGTTTATTCTACAAAAACGATTTACTCAATTGGTGCGTAAAATAAAACAGGATAATTGTATTTGGTTTATTTACATTCATTACACCATCCAACAGTCCATATTATTCTTAAATTGGATGATATACGTCTGAATTTATAGGAAAAAGGACTTAATTGGAGTCTTCAGGTTTTCATGTCCTCACCCTGTAGCCCCTTAAAATGACTACTAAGATTCAAAAAATATTTTTTTTTTTCAAAAAAAAATTTGATGTTGAAAAGTCGCTGCGAAGCCACCTGAACGAAACCTTTAGACAGGGTGGAAATCATTATAGTGGTAGTCTGCAGCCAAGTAATAAATGTCACCATAAATGTCCATTTGTAAATAAATTTGCATTCTATTAAATATAGATGTAAAATGGTATTGAGCCAGAACAATATCCCAGTAAAAAAAGTCTTCTACGCGCCCTACGGTGTCAAGGTAAGAGTCAAATTAAAGAGGGGAATAACTATATATTGACTGGGATATTATCCTAGCTCAATGGCATGGTAACATTTATTACTTGGCTGCACACTACCATTATCAAGATAACTGGTTTAAATCTCAGACAATTTTTGTAAAGACTACCCAGAAGTAATACCCAACACTGAATGTATTATTTATTTTTTTCTTTGCTGGTTATTTGGTGTGTAAACTCACTTTTAATTAATTTTCCGTCTTTCATGATGCACCCTAATGTACCTGCATGTAGTTGAGTATGAGTTTATGGGCTGTTGATAAGATTTAAATTGAAAGTAAATAAATTGCAAATGGTGTAACTACATGTAACAAGTACATTTTTTATGCTTAAATGGAGGGTTTAGCGTATGAAATTACTCACCTTCATATACAGGGTACAGTTCGCAAGATGTCTACGAGAGATGGTTGAGAATTACGAAAATAGTATGGATGACAAGACAATGGAGGATTTTTCTCACATTGTTTGCCAGGTCAATGAAAAACCTCGATTGCAGTTTTGATAAATTAATAAAGTGACTAAAATATATTTAATTTATTTTGTTATTGTTAGATTTAAATTGCACAGTAAAAATACTTGGGAAGTGATATTATTACATGTTGTTGAGTGAAACAGGAATCTACAAGTGAATTTTCCTCGACACCCCTCCAAAATCTTGACTTAAGGGCAAAAACCGTGTTTCTTACCTTTCCACACTTATAAGCCTGTAACTTAGTTGATTTCACTGTGCTACAAAATAGAATGAAGTAGAAAACACTGGGAAGTGATATTATTTTTCTTGTATGTATTGAAATTTCCCAGACACCCCCAACATCTTGAGTTACGGGTTAAAAACCTTTGCACACTTATAAGTCTGTAACTTAGTTGATTACACTGTGTGTAATTTTTTATGTCATGCAAATATAACCATATACGGACACCACTACATTAAAAAAGACCAAAAAAAGAATCGTGTCTCCCAGCTTTGCCCAAAACCATGCACTTTTTGGGGCATCGGTGTCATTTTTGCAAAACATCATTTTCTCAGGCTCATATCTTACAAATCGCAATTTTGATTTCCTCTCTGAGGCAAAGTTGTAGCTCATGTCATAAAGAACAAAAATTATGAACATATAGAATCAAAAAACTTCATCTTCAAAGTCAGAATCGCAAATGTCGTTGAACAAATCTTATAGGCTGTAGTGTGTGTAGGTAGCGTATACTTGCTGCTGATTATGGATAATACCACTCATACGCACTGTAGTCGGACTGACCATTAACAGATATATTTTTCTACCTAAATGGTGTTAAGAATCATTCCTAGGAAGTTCAAATGTTCTACAAAGTTTTTTATTGAGATCTGAGGTACATTTTTGTAGTTGATTGTTTCCTTGAATTTTGAACGGGTCTGAACAGCGGAAAAAATCTTTTTTTATTAAGTTTTTTTGCGATTTTGACCTTAAAGATGAAGTTTTTTTGATTTTATATGTTCACAATTTTTGTTCTTTATGACAAGAGCTACAACTTTGCCTCAGAGAGGAAATCAAAATTGCAAGAGTGGTGTTAAAGCTATTGAAGGAAAAAGTGCAGTGGAAGCCGTTATTGATTTATCAGAAACCCCTATTTTTTGAAAAACAAAAATCTGTCAAACCAAAATCAATCGCTTGTTGTAAAATTTAACACAAAAGCAGCAAAAAATAATCTTATGGACGTAAAGTCAAAGTTAAAAGACAATGAGGGCACAAAGTCTGTGTATGTTAATGATTTTTTAAGTAGAGAGTCTCGGGAACTCTTTAATTATGCTAAATCACTGAAGTCTGTTGGGTTTAAATTCATTTATACAAACGGGAACAAAATTTTTGCTAAGAAAAGTTCAATAACAAGGCCAAGAGTTATTCGAAGAAGAGAAGATGTTGATGACTTACTGCTGCAAGCTGCAACAAATAATTACCATGGAAGAAGGTCCATGCGTAGGGAACCAACTCCAGGTGATGATTCCGATGACAACGAAGCTGATGTACAAGCACAATTTTTGTCTCCAGATCAACAAAATTGAAAATAAGTATTTACTTTATACATACATACCTTGAATTATTTATTATATATTTTGAATTGTTATGATCAATAATAACTATTATTTTGATAACATTGAATCTTTTTGTGATCATTTAAAAAATTTAGATCGAAACTTTTTTAATATCATGTCTGTAAACATCAGAAGCATATCTTCTCTTAACAAGTTTAATTCATTTAAGTCGTTGTTAACGCAGTTTCTCGTCTTGCCAAATATAATTGCTATACAGGAGACCTGGTTTCAATCTGATTTAACTCAAATCTATAAGATACCTGGTTATAGTGCCGTACATTGCTGCAGAGACGATGGTTATGGAGGAACATCCTTCTATATTCGTGAGAACATAATTTATACAATTGAACTTTGTGAAAGTAAGCAATCTATAGAAGCTATACGTATTTCTTTAGAAAACTTCAAAATAAACGGAAGACCATTAAAAATTGCTTCATTCTATCGTTCTCAAAGATGTGATTTAAATACATTCCTGCAATATGTAGAAAACGAACTGTGTGGTAATTGTCAAACTGCAACAATTATTGTTGGCGACTCTACTTCGTGTGACCTTTCAAATATCCTGCTGCATGTTGATTATGAACCTTGTCATTCGTTAATAACACGCCCAAACAGTGCAAAATCTATAGACCATGTTTATAGCAATATCCGCAATAAATTGTCAATTGATTCAATTGTGTGCGATATCACTGATCACAACATAGTATGTTGTAAGCTGCAATGTACTTTACCAAGTAATGAATACACCACGAAGCGTTATAAGCAGTGTAACTACCATCTGTTGATACAAAATCTACGTTAACCCTAGAGGAAACCCTTCTGAAGATACCGAAGAATTAATAAATGTAATTTCTAACAACATCAACAGAAATACGGTTGTACGGGAAGAAAAGGAATTAACGAAACATTTCTTAACCCCCTGGTGTAATAAAAACCTGCAAGCTCTCAAAAAATTCAAAGGGAAATTGTTAACAAGAAGAAGAAGGAATGGTACAAATGACCAAATTGAATTCACCTTAAGGCATATAAATAAAATTATAAAGAAAGCCGATAAAATATGTATGAATAATTTCTTACAACTCCATCTAGATTCTCTAGAACAAAATCCACGAAAGTGGTGGGAATTTTTCAATGAATGTTTGGGAAGGAATGGTTCTAGACAAATTCAATTAAGGAACTGCAATAATGAGTTCATAACTGATGACAAAGAAAAAAGCAATATGTTCAATGAATACTTTTTAAATATTCCGAAAGTCTTAAAGGACAATATTATAAACAGCGGCGATGATGGTTGTAATAAATTAAATTCTCTTGTTCAGTGTAGCTGTACGTTCTCATTCAATAATACTCGTAATGAAGAAGTGCTGGAACTAATTGAGAGCCTACAACCTAGTAAAAGTCCTGGTCATGATGAAATTACAGGTAAAGCAATGATAAAATGCAAGGAAATAATTACTCCACAGCTGACAAACATTTTTAATAATATGGTTAATACTTCTATTTTCCCTGAAATACTCAAAATTGCAAAAATCACACCAATTCCGAAAACTTGCCATATACATACAACGAATAATTTCAGACCAATAGCTTTGCTTTCACTAATTGATAAAATTTTTGAGAAAGTTCTACATAAACAGCTTTGGAATTATTTAGATCAAACAAATCAACTATATGGTATGCAGTTTGGTTTTAAGAAGGGCAGTGGCACTCAGGATGCTGTTGTGAATGTCATTAATTATGTTTGTGGATGTCTAGATGATAACTTTGGGGGCGTCGGTGCTGTGTTTTATGATTTTTCTAAAGCATTTGACTTGGTGGATCATACAATTTTACTTGAAAAACTTCCATACTATGGAATACAAGGTGGAGCAGTACAATTGTTGCAGAGTTACCTTGATAACAGGAAGCAATTCGTTGAGATAAACGGAGTTAAAAGCGACATTGGTTTAGTTGAGCATGGCGTACCTCAAGGTAGTGTCTTGGGCCCACTTTTGTTCACAGTATATTTAAATGATATCTGTAAGCTTCAACTCTATGGGAAATTAATTATGTATGCGGATGACATTTCTCTGTTTTACCCATATAATCATGAAGTTGTACTAAAATCACAAATGGAACACGATGCAGCTGTGATATTAGAATACTGCAGAATAAACAAACTAATGCTGAACTCTGAAAAGACAAAACTAATAAGATTTCGTCCACACAGCGCTGGAAATGGCCAACCTTTCAATATAACTGTTGGGAGAACACACATAAATGAATGTTTTTCATTAAAATACTTGGGCATTCATTTGCAAAACAACCTATCTTGGAACTTACATATACAAGACTTGAAAGCTAAAGTAGCTCCAGCAATTGGAATATTATACAAATATAAAAATAAGTTTAATACAAAGACAAAGCTATTAATATACAATGCTTTAATACAAAGCCATCTCAACTATATGCCTATGATATATGCCTACAAGAAAAGTGTCCAACTAAAGTCTCTTCAAAGAACCCAAAATAAAGCACTAAAAACTGTTTATAACTTACCTCGTACTCACTCCACATTTACTTTATATGATAGTATAGCTAAATCTACGTTACCTATACATGGTTTATACAAAATGCAATTACTCACATACATGTTTAAATCAGTACGAAACCTTGGTCCCCGTGCAATTGAATTTCATACAAATCAGACAGTTTTTAATACGAGAAATCGATCAAATTTGCGAATTAAAAGATGTAGACTTGAAATAACAAAACAACGAATAGAACATAACGGCTGCTCGGAGTTCAACCATCTTCCCCAAAACTTGAGAGATATACCTAGAATATCCTTATTTAAAATACACTTGAAGACACACTTAAAACAAAATATAAGAATGCTTCTGTTGTAAAGTAAATTGATCTCATTTACAAATAATTTTATTTTTGTACTTTTTTATAAATAATATGTTTTATACACATACTTAAGTTTTATATTTAAAGCCAACTCACCCCAAAAATGTCTTTGAGACGCTGGAGCAAAATAACTTATTGTAAATATTATTTATGAATAATAACTAAATAAATAAAAAAAAAAAAGATATGAGCCTGAGAAAATGATCACTTTTTGCTTTGGGCACAACTGGGAGACACGGTTCTTTTTTTGGTCTTTTATAAAGTAGTGGTATCCATATATGGTTATATTTTTCGTGTTGCACTGTGATATCAACCGATTTTCATTTTCACGTCGGATGTCAAAAAGAAGAAACCTGGCGATAGATATATCGAAATATATAGAAATCTGTGTGCTTTTGTCCAGCAAACACATCTTTTAATCAATTTTTAGCCATTTTTCAACTTTGGATATGTTTTTGTAGATTATTTTGTTTGATTGTCGTGCCGCATGCCAATTTATTTAAACAACACTTTTAGTAAGGATTAAAATGACGCTTTGTTTTTAAAAATCCATTAGGAATTGACTGAGTTATTAAAGTTTTTATTAATACTAAATTTTTACAAAAATACAATATTTGGTCTTTCTAGTTCACATCTCTCATAATTTTACGAATTGCGGTCCAATGAAACTACTTAAAATTCGTCAAACAGATATAAACGATAAAAGAATTACTAGATTTTCATTTTTCCAAATTCCCGAATTCCCAAATTGGGGAAAATGTGTTCTAAAATTGGGGATTTTTTATTAAAATGGTCGGCATGATTTGTTTACCATTTTACAAATAAAAAAATCCCCAATTGTGGAAAAGCATGGAGAGCATTTAAAAAAATCGCCAATTTTGAACACATTTTCCCAATTTTTTGGAAATCATAGAAAATCGAGTAATTTTTTTATAGTTTTAGAAATCTGTGTGCTTTTGTCCAGAAACACACATTTTTAAACAATGTTTAACCATTAACTTTGGCAATGTCTTTGCACCTTATTTTGTTTGATTTTCAATTAATAAAATTATGAGATTTGTGACCTTTAATAGCCAAAACTTGTATTTTTGCAAAAATTGAGTTTCAGGTCTTCATCTTATTGTCTTCCTATTTATTTCGGAAAGAGTGAGATATCTATATATATATAAATTAATGTGTGTCTGTATGTTGCGTATAGGACGCCAAACCGGTGGACCGATTCGTCTGAAAATTTTACTAAATATATCTAACTAGGTCATGATAGGACAAAGGGTTGTGGTACCTCCCACACAGGAAATATTTGCAGACTATCAAAAATTACTCATTTTATCTTCCAAAGCATATGAAGTAGCGGAATAGGGAAAAATGAACCCGTGCAACGGGTACAAAATACTTGTACTCAATAAAATTGAATTTGCAGAAGTTTTCAATTTACTCACACCTTGAAGGAAATATAGCGACAGATATATGGGATTTAGTTCGGGCCATATAACATTATAAATTTAAACAACCGATTACTTGGATTTTGAAATGACATTAATTTTTATTTGATTTGAACTGGGATATTATCCTGGCTCAAGGCCATTTTGCATCTATATTTAATAGAATGCAAATTTATTTACAAATGGCATGGTGACATTTATTACTTGGCTGCGGACTACCACGATCATGATTTCGACCATGTCAAAAGTCTTTTCAAGTGGCTTCGCAGCGACTTTTCAACATCAAACCCCCCCTCTATAAGGGGATGATTCTCACAAACGAACGAGAAGCACAACTCACTTGCCGAATTTGCGTTTAAAAAATCGCACCAAGTAATAAAGTACTCATGCCATCTTACTAGCATCTCATTGAGTTGCATATGTAAGTATGTGTATATGCAGGTATAGTTACCCAGCAATACTTTTGCCGTGCAACGCTCAGTTGTTTTATTTTTTTCGTTTGTATTTTTTTGGTCTGTAATCAATACTTGATTTGAACTCGGATATTGTCCTGGCTCAAGACCATTTTGCATCTATATTTAATAGAATATATATTCTGGTTCGCATTTGCAAAATGGGGCGCTACACGCTCGAATAAAATTGGAAAATATTAACATCTTACTTCCAAAGTAGTGAGTCTTTAACGCAAACTCTAAGCAATTTACGTGAGAAATTTTCGTGTTTTCAGATGAAGCTGATTTTCATCCCTGTGGCTATGTCAATAAGCAAAATTGCCGAATATGGGGTTCAGAGAACCCACACGTGACTATTCAGAAGCCAATGCATCCGCAACGAGTCACTGTATGGTGTGGATTTTGGGCTGTACTGAAAATTGGGCTGATCGGATGAGGTACTGCCGAGCCAGTCGTGGTTGTCATATTAAGGATATTGTGATCCATTATAAAATAACAAAGTTCAACCTTTCCAATAAATTCAGACAATTTAAAAAAAATCTCAGTATATTTTTATAGATGATTCTAATTTGAAATATTACATGGCCCACCCTATACAAGTTTTGGTCATTCCAGTTCACATCTCTCAAAATTTTACTAATTGAGGTCCAATAAAACAAACTAAAATTCGTCAAAAAGATAAAAGCTATTGTTGCGGATCGATCACATGGTCGATCTCAACCGATGCGTTTATGGCAATGCTATAAAATACACGTGTAGATGGCGGTATCGTTTCTGTTGTGGTTGTCAAATCAGCAGTAGTTTTGTGTACTCCGTACGAAGCAGCTACACTTGCTCAAATAAAATATTAAAAACCTAACTTGATTTGTTTTAATAAATTGTCTCCTCTAGAATCCTTCTAGGGGAGACCAACAGGGCCACCATACTGGTTGGGACCTGTTCAACTATACACTATAAAAAATTACTAGATTTTAATTTTTTCCAAAAAATATCTGAATTCCCAAAGTGGGGAAAAAATGTTCCAAAATTGGGGATTTTTTATTAAAATGGTGCTATTTTATACCATTTTACAAAAAAAAAGAAAAAATCCCCAATTGGGGAACATATTTTCCTCGCTTTGGAAATTCGGGATTTTTTCGGGGAAAAAATGCAAAATCTTCAAATCTTTTATTTTTTCGTCGTTTTTTTTTTTTGTTTTATACATTTGAAATGTGTTTATTGAACAATTCGTAAAATTATGAGAGATATGACCAGGAATGGAGTATTTTTGCAAAAATTGAGTTTCATGTCTTCCTCTTTTTGTCTCTCTATTTATTTCGGATATACAGGGGTTTCCAACAAGATGTGTTATATTGGTATTCAAAGAAAAATTTCATTTTTTTTAGATAAATGATCGAATGTTTATTTCATAATAAAGAGGAAGGTATGCCGTTAATAATGAAAAACAACATCAGCCAGATGGCCACCACGACCACGCTTACAGGACCATATCCTTTTCATGAAAATTTCCATAACCACACGAATTCCATTTTTGAGGTCTTGATTCGACACTGGGCTTTTGACGTAAACCTTATCTTTAAAGTGGCCCCAAAGAAGAAGTCGCTAGGTGTTAAATCACAAGATCTCGGTGGCCAATTGTGATCACCTCTTCGAAAGATAACACGGTCCGGAAACTTTTCCCGTAAAAGAGCAATGGTTTCGTTGCTTGTGTGGCACGTAGCGCCGTCTTGTTGAAAGTAAACGTTGTCCAGATCAATACCATCCAACTCCGACCATAAAAAATCATTAATCTCTCGATAGCGCAATCCATTCACCGTAACTGTTGATCCAACCTCATTTTCGAAAAAGTAAGGTCCAATGACCCCGCCGGACCATAAACCGCACCACACAGTCACACGATGAGGATGGAGAAAGAGGCTTCTCAACAATTTCCGAGCCCCAGACGCAACAATTTTGCTTGTTGACGTAGCCACTGAGGTGTAAATGGGCCTCATCAGTCAAGATGCTTTTTCGATGGGCCGGCTTGAGTTCTTGTGTTAACTGAACTTTATAAGCCTTAAGACCCAAGTCGTTATGCAAAATACGGTGTAATGACGTTTGTGGAATGCCCGATTCCAAAGAACGACGAGGAATGGACAAACCTGGGTTTTCTTCAACACTTTGGGCTACAGCAGCAATATTATCAGTTGTTCTTGAGCGACGTGCACGGGTTTTATTCTTCACATCACTAACTTGTCCCAACAGGTCGAAATGTTCCACCAATTTCTGTATTGCGCTACGACAAGGTACTTCACGACGACCCAAAAACGATTTAGTTTTGCAAACTGTGACTGCCAGATTTTCACCATTTTTGTAGTGAATTCACGTTGTTTAAACGTATATCGTTCCATTTTTAGTAATGGCGTAGCTTCTACTTCTCAAATGTCAAAGAATAAAAGCTTCAAAAGTGACAGCTACCGAAATGCCGGGTGATTCAAAATAACACCTCTTGTTGGAAAACCCAGTACAAATTTATATTGAGAAATGTAAATTTATAATAGAAACACGTTAATTCATAATGAGAATTGTAAATTTATAATGAGAACAATTAATTCATAATAGGAACATACAAATTCATAATGAGAAACACAAGTTCGTAAGCAGAAATCTCAAATTCGTAATAAGAAAATATATTTTCATATTGAGAATAAATATAAATTTATATTGAGAAAATATAAATTTATAATGAGAAAATTGATAAAATATTTTACCTCAGATTGATATAGGAAAATGTAATGAATAATAATATGAATTATGATTATTCTCCCACATTCATATCATTTAAAGATAGAGCATCTGATTGAAATGTACATGCATGTTGTTCTGCTCTTGCGCAGTCTCCTTCAGATATAGTTATCTTTGGCACTCCAAGACGGTTCGAGGTACTGCATTCTCTGTTCGCACAATGCCGGATCACGAACGGTTGGTAAACGATCTCCTTCGCGAACCCATCTTACGAAGGATTATTCTATAGAATGTTCCAAGTTTTTCTTTGTAATTTTTCATTATAAATTTATATTTTCTCATTATGAATATATATTTTCTGAATGTGAATTTATATTTTCTCATTTTCAATTTGGACTTTCTCATTTTGAATTTATATTTCTCAATATGAATGTTACTATTATGATTTTACATATTCTGATTATAAATTACATTTTCTCATTATAAACTTGAAAAGGTGAAGTACTTCTACAGGAAAAAGGCTGGAATTTAAATTAAAAATCAAAAAAATGATTTGAATGTGCTGGCATCTCTATTTTATTTTATAGAATGCAAATTTATTTATAAATGGGTCACATTTATTTATTTCTTGGTGCGATTGTTTTTGTTATTCATAAGATGAATTGTGGTTATCATTCTCGTTGGAGATTTTAATTATATAGATGAATAATATTCCACTTCAAATTAAATATCAATTACAATTACGTGGGTCGTGGTAAAATTGTAAAACGATATAGCCATGACCTTTTTTGTGTCTGTAGCCTTAACCTTTAAAAGTGGTTAAAAAATTTTTAAATTCATTTATTTTTATTTTATTTTTTATTTTTTTAAATTTATTTATAAAATTATTTTTTATATATTAATTTGTTTTAGTTTAGCTGTATTTAAACACTTTCCTGTAGTGTTACTGCACTTCTATAAAAACGACAGCCTCTGTGGAATGCAATCCATAGTGGAGGGTATATTAGGTTCTGCCCGACCGAACTTGAAGCCCTTTTTACTTGTTTGACTTATGCCAGTCACTCTGTCTATCTTGATTCCTAATAAGTGTATATTTTCTCCTTTCCCTTAACTTCCCAAACAGCCCTCGTTTGAACTAAATACTGTGTGTGTCTGTGTAATGCACAAGAACTGCTGAAAAATGGCAATAATTAAAAACACAAGTGAGAAAAGAAAAAGAAAGAAAAATAAACACAAACTCGATAAAGGAAACACATGCAACATATGCTGCCGGGAATAATAATTCTTCAGCTTTGCCATGTGGGGCATGTTCACAGCGATTTCTTTTGTTAATGTAATTCGTTAAAATTGATGTAAGATAGCGCTGAAAAACTCGAGAACGTTATTTTTTAATTCTCACAGCTATTAATGCTAACATTACCCGGGGAATTATACTGCTACTCTTCATTGCTTGCTTTAAAAACTGAGATATGAATAAAAACAACATGAATGTGTTTTTTTTTTGTGACACGCGTATGTGTTATGGAAAGTGAAGAGTGAAAAGTGTCACAGTCGTATGCAAATCGGAAATTTAATCAGAATTTAATGCCAGCCAGCCAGTCAACTAGTTAGCGAGTCAGACGATAGGGTCGCTATTGTCGCATGCTATGTGCACAGAAAGCACGAAACATGAGCTGATTTTTCTATTTTCATTCGCTCGGGCTTTTTATAGGAAATTTTCCAATTTCACTGGCACTTTTTGTTGCTGTTCTGCCCGGCCGGATGATTGACAGTCAGTATTTACGGTCTGGTTTCCATTTGAACCCATGTTGTTCGTTAGTTGCTCTCGCTATGCGCACGGTGCACCGGGTGCACAGTGATGAAATACCATATGATTATAGTAGAACTGTTGTTCAGATAGTTTGGAAAAAAGCCAAAAAATAATTTATCTTCCTAAAGGGCATTCTTTTTTCAATTGAGGGTAATTACGATTTTTAAATTAATGATAAAAATAATATATATTTTCATACACTCCACTTTGAAATACCGACCTGAGACCCTATAAAGTATACACATGTGGACAGAAAAATAGGTGCGAAGTATTTGTTTTATTCATTTTTCAAATAACATCCTATAACACTCAAAATAACATTTAAAGTCTGGCAACTCTATACCAAATTGAAATTTAAGAATCTCGTTAGAACGAAAGCGTGTAATAAATACCACAGAACATTTTGTGCGAAAACAACTTTTTGGCATGGACACTGAAATAGGTGCGTTTATTGTAAAATTGTGATCACTCAAGATCTTTGTAATATTTAATCGCCAAAAGTAAGAAATTAGCTTCAATGTATTTATGACAGTATACAAATTAAGTCAAATTATATTTAAAATAATGTTAGATGGGTCGTGGACATCATTGTAGTGATGAAGAAAGACAACTAGTTCATCAGTTACGAAAACAATCAAAGACTTATAAATTTATTGCCACATCATTAGGACGATCGCAAAACTTAGTTACAAACGCATTGAAACCCAAAAATAATATTGAAAGAGAGCGCCCCGGTAATCGAGTTGGTAGCGTGCCCGGCTATCAGTCTGTCGCTGCAATAACTAGATACAATGGTCTAAGTCACCCCGGCTCAATCCCTGGACCTGGACAAAATTAGAATATAAATTTACTTTGTATTGTAATTCATAATAAATAAATAAAAATATTGAAACACGCGGATCAATTAAAAAAAACGTATCCAGTGACAGATACTCGAATGGTAACACTAGCTAAAAGAAACCCCTTCAAGTCTTCCAGAGCCATTGCAAGTGAAATTGGGAATGTTGTATCATCCCGAACAGTTCGACGAAGATTATTGAATGCAAATCTACGGGTAGAAAGCTCGGAAAGTTCCTTTGCTTAGACAAGCAAATTTGAAATTTGCTTTGACTCATAAAACCTGGTGCGGAACTGAAGGCGAAACAAAGTGGCAAAATATTCTATGGAGTGATGAAACTAAGATCAATTTATTTGACAACGACGCAGAAATGAATGTCCGTCGACCGAAAATAAAACAATTTCATGTTAGATTTACCAAAAAACTGGGTTGTTTTTCGTGGGAAGGTGTAGGTCCGATACATCTAATTGAGAACACGATGGATCGATTTGTGTACAAGGAATTTTTGGAAACCGTCATGCAACCATATGCGGAGGAAAATAAGCTACTAATATGGAAATATCAGCAGGATAATGACCCCAAACTCTCTGAACGCATTGTTCCGGGAACATAATTTGAACGTTGTTGAGTGGCCAAGCCAGTATCTCGATCTTAATCCAATTGAAAACCTTTGGGGAGAACTGAAGAGACAAGTTTCGAAGCTTCCATGCAATAATAAAAGAATTATGGAAAAATATTCAACACGCATGGATACCTGCCCGTTAGATACCTGCCGAGAGTTAGTATCATAAAAATAATATTATAAAAGAGTCTAATCTGTCCTTAAAAATAATGGAGGTTATACCGGTTATTAACAGTATATTCGATATTTATTACAAAAAAAAAAAAAAAACAAAACATTAAATACAAATTATTGCTTAACTTTTAAGATATTTTGTTTACACCTATTTTATTGTCCACCTAAAAACGACGCATTTCTTGAATTGACAATATTTTATGTTGTTTTTCAGTTCCTATTATAAGTCTAAAGTACTTTTTGAATACATCTAGATATAGATTGAATACATCTGCTCTATAAACTATTCAGAAGTATTTAATAAAAAAGCACGAAACACAAAACCAATACCATTTTTAAAATAAAATAATGCGCACATGTGTATATGTGTATGTGTAATCGGCGAACGAAAAATGCTAGGAGGTCTAAAGTTTCCATAAATGCGTTTTGTAGTCATAGATCGGTTGTGACTGAAACTGGGCGAAATCGGTCAAAAGGGAAAAAATTTTCCCTCACATGGACTGAAAATACCCATTATAATCCCTAAAATTTAGAGTATTTAAGCATGTTTTTCACTATGTCCGCTTATATTTACTTGATATTGCATTTCCCTTATAACAAAAATGTGCACCATAAAGTGTTGCTTATTCGTAGGGGTGAAATGAGGCAAAAAGGGATAAAATTGGTACCAAGCGACAAAAGCTAGAAACAAGAAATTCGGTGTGTATACTACTCTAATAATACATAATATACAAGTATTTTTCCAATTCGTACTTTTAAGAGGTAAAATGGGAATAGAGGGATAAAAATGGTACCAACCAAACGGCTGTACCTAGAATAATGAAATTCGGTGTATACATTCCTCTAATTTCGTAGACACACAAAACAAAGGGATTTTCGAAGTTCGTGCTTTTAGAGGGTAAAATGGAAAAAAGGGAATAAAAAATTGTACCAAACAAATGTCGCAGCTAGAATCATGAAATTCGGTGTATACATTCATCCTACTGCGTAGACACGAAAAATAAAAAGTGTTTTCCAAAGAGGGATAAAAATGGTACCCACTAAACTGCTGCGGCTACAATGATTTCGCTGATTACATCCCTCTTATTACATAGACATGTAAAATTAAGAGATTTTCGAAAGCCGTACTTTTAAGAGGGTAAAAGGGGATAAAAACGGTACCAACCAAATGGCCACAGCTACAATCATGGAATTCGGTGTATACATTTATCTGGGTGCATAGTCATGCAAAATAAAAAGATTTTTCAAAATTCGTAAAAAGAGTTTTCCAAATTCGTTTTTAAGGGGTGCAATGGGAACAGAGGGATACAAATGGTACCCACTAAACGGCTTAAACTAGAATGATTTTGGTGGTTACGTACGTGTCTAAATAAAATAAAGAGTTTTTTGAAAGCCGTACTTTTAAAAGGGTGAAAGGGGATAGAAATGATACCAACCAAATGGCCGCAGCCATTTTGGAATGGAATTCGGTATATAAATTTATATGGCTGCATAGTCATGCAAAATAAACAGATTTTTCCAAATTAGTACTTTATTTTTTTTAGATTTGGGAAAAGTGATAAAACTGGTTGCGAGCATATGGCAAGAATCATGAAGATAGATTATCTTGCACTTTGTACGTAAGAGATGATGGATTTTGTACTTTTGCAATTAAAATAGGATAGAAGTACAACCAACCAAATAAATGGCTGTAGCTGAAAATGCACCCACTCCCCCCCAATTTTTAGGACATTTAAGCTTTTTTGAAGATTGCTGCCTTGTATTTACTTAGAATTTACTTGAAATAGTATTTCGGTTGGTTTAAAATAATTAAAATTTTATATTTATATGTCACTGCTCATACCACTTTTTGCGGTAGATACCACTGTGTCTATTGCTTTCTGTGTGAACTACCAGAGATTTTGCTCAAATGTTGTTATAAACGTCGACCATGAATGTCGCCAACTATCATGTGGCGGGTATGTAGGATGAAGTATATCCTTTCTTTGTTTGCTTCTCATGTTAAATGGAAAAATTGACCACAAACTAACACTTACTTTAAGAGGCGGCGGCAGCGTTAGTTGGGTGTTGGATGTTGGATGTTTCCTCTTGCGTTGCATGTAAAACCACTCTGTTGTGAAATATTTCAATATTTCAACATAAAGCCCGATGTAAACTAGTTTTACCATAACTACAAATAGTTTGCCTGGCTACAATATGTACTGTAATATGCAATATTTCCACAATGGACTTGATCATTTTGCAGTTTCGTGGGGGGTGGCGGCAGGAGCTTTGTATTAACAACTCGTAATACTCTTATGGTTCGTTAAAAGGCTACAGCGAAAGGCAACAGAGCGGGAAACTGGCGGAAAACAAACGGAGAGTGAAATATGTGTGCCAACGTCTGTCGGAAGTTATAAACGAATTTCAATAACAAAACCAGAGCGCAATTTATGGTAGAGTCCACATGGACAAAGGTGTGACCCTGCAATGCGTTGTGACAGGGAAATGCGAGCAACACTATCTTCAGAGAAGGTGATGTTAGAGGTTGAAATTCAGATGATAATACTAGGTTTAGATATATTAAAGATTTGCGCAAACATAAAATTTTATTGGGAGAAATCTAACTAAAAAGCGTTAATTTCTAAATGAAATTGGTTTGCTGTTTTTTCATATATTTTTCTCAATAATCTACTCACTTTTGCGAGCATTCAACCTATTTGGCATTTTTCCATTTCGTTGCGAGACCTTCCCAGCGAGACTCTCAGCTAGCTAGTTCACGAATGTACAGTGATATGAGCGAAATATTTTTGGACAAGGCATATAACAAACAAAAGATAATATTTAGTCGGAAACAACCACCGTTTTTGAAGTCAATTTAAATTTAATCATTTCTATATATTACTTATACGATTATGTTGATTTTTTTAAATAATCTCCATCTACAATTTTCAGAGAACATGTAATGCATTAAAAATCGGCGAACCCTCCAGCCTTTCGAAATATGTATATATTTCGTTAAAGGCTTTTGAAGGAAAAAAATTTGTGTTGTTCCGAAGTCAGACATTTACTCAAAAAGAATATTTTTTAAATTATTTATTACAAACCAACTATTTGGCACAAACAAAGTTTTGGCATCATAATAAAGCTATGAAACGACAGTATATAAAAAAATGAAATAGTTCGAAAAAGTCAAAAAAATAGGTTTTTTCAATTTTCAAAATCTGGAAAAGAGTGAAAATCTGTAATACAAAACAAGTAAGGAAAGGCCAAAGTCGTGCGGGGCCGACTATATAATACCCTACACCACTCCCTGCGTATGTACCTCGCTTTGATTACTAAACCCGGTATTTCATGGGAGCAATTTTATGTAGTTCATACAAATTATATGAATATAATTTATATGCTATAAATTCATCTTCAGTCAAATTTAACGAGTATGGTAAATAATATTGTAATTGATCTAATTGTCCGACAGACAAATACAAATTATACAGTAGTATACCAAAGTCATTTCAAAGTATGGACATATGGACATCACCCAAACAATCCTCATTGCAATTCAATTCGGTAAAAAAGTGAAATCGGGAAGGATTTTTGCATCCTGTAAATGTATGTGTTTGACAAAAAATGTTAAATCGGAAAGGACATTTGTATGGGGGTATATTGAAAGCTGGAACGATGTGACCCGCTTTCACCATGTCTGTTCATTGGTGAAATATAATATGTAAAATTTGGCCAAAATCGGTTAAACATTCGGGTGCAACATTTGTCTGAGGTCTATATCTAAATCTGAACCTATCTTACCCACTTTCACCATAGATGTTTCTAGTTCGATTATAAGATGTTGTGCCAATTTTAAAGAAAAACGGGTACAATGTGTGGATTTTAGAGCGGAAAATGTCAAATCGGGAGCGACATTTGTATGGGGGCAATATATAAATCTGAACTGATCTTACCCAATTTTTGCATACGTTTTTCTAGTTGGATTATAAGATGTTGTGCAAAATTTAAAGAAAATCGGTTACAATATGTCGTTTCTAAAGCGGAAAAAGTGAAATCGGGAGCGACATTTGTAAGGGGGCTATATCTAAATCTGAACCGATCTTACCCAATTTTTGCATACGTATTTCTAGTTGGATTATAAGATGTTCTGCAAAATTTAAAGAAAATCGGGTACAATATGTCGCTTCTAGAGCGGAAAATGTCAAATCGGGAGCGACATTTGCATGGGGGCTATATATAAATCTGAACTGATCTTACCCAATTTTTGCATAGGTGTTTCTAGTTGGATTATAAGATGTTCTGCCAAATTTAAAGAAAATCGGGTACTATATGTGCTAGCCCACGAAGTGGTGTAGGGTATAAAAATTACTATATGGTGCACGTTTTTATTATATGGGGAATGCGCATATCCAATATCAAGTAAATACAACCAGACATATTGAAAAAATGTGCTTAAATACTCTAAAATATAAGTTTTTAGCTAGAATCTTAAAATGCTGCTAGATATTCGATGTGTACATTTGACCGGTTCGCACCCCATACAAAAAATAAAGTTGCGCCGGTCACCCCATAGAATTAAAGATAATTTGAAGACAATTTCAAAAATATTTTTATTTATTTATTTTTTCAATAAAATGAGAACAATTCAGAATATGAATACGAATAGAATATTGAAATATAAGTATTTTAAACAAACAATTCCGTCGATTTCTGTGCAATCTCACACTAGAGGACAGTTTTTTTGATTTAGCAGTTTTTTGCATAGAAATTTGTATCAAGAATTGACAAATGCAGGGGGACCAACGCATTCCCGAAGGTTTGCCAGACATGGATTTTCTTTCTTTGTACAATGGAAGGAAATTACCATAAAAGTTTTAGCTGTTTTACTTATAGTTTAAGGATATTCGTTGCTGGCTTCCGGACTTTAAGCCTGTCTGGCACGCACTTTCCACCCCCAGACTAGTCTGGCTGGTTGGTTGATAACTCGTAGGTGTAGAAGCTTTCTAAATAATATAAATAATAATAATAATATAAATAATAAAATAAATAATTTACCTTAAAAATTGCAGAGGGGCCAAAGCCACCCCCGTAGACCTGCCAGACAAGCATATTTTTTCTTCTTATAATGTAAGGAGGTGACCATAAAAGTTTTGGCAGTTTTACTTATAGGGAAGTGGTAGAAATATCACTATTTCCATTCGACCTTAAAAGGGGCAGGGGGGCCAAAGCTATTCCCGAAAGTTTGCCAGACATAGATTTTTTTCTTCTCATAATGTAACGAAGTGACCATAAAAATTTGGGCCCTTTTACTTATAGCGTAAAGAAATTCGTTGTTGGCCCCGGACTTTGACCCTTTCCACCCCCTGATTGGAGTGGCTGCTTGGTTGGTAACTCGCAGGGGTAAGAGCTTTCATATATATAAATGCCAGCCATGATGAAATGTTACCCATTTTTTGCGACCTTAAAAGTCGCAGGGGGCCAAAGCCACCCCGAAGGTTTGCCAGAATTGCATTTTTTTCTTTCCAAAAAAAAAGAACATATCCTTAAAGTTAAAGCCGTGATACTTATAGTGTAACCAAACACTTTGCTGGCTCCCGGACTAATTGTGAACATATAAAATCAAATCAATCTTCAAATTTCATCTTCAAGGTCGAAATCGCAAAAAAACTTTTAAAAATCAAATCAATCTTCAAACTTCATGTTCAAGGTCGAAATCGCAAAAAAAACTTTTAAAAATCAAATCAATCTTCAAACTTCATCTTCAAGGTTAAAATCGCAAAAAACTCGAAAAAATCGATTTTTTAACCTTTTCCCCGTTGAGGTCCATAGGTAGCAAACCATTCAAAATTCAAGGAAACAATCAACTACAAAAATGTACTTATGATCTCAATAAACAACTTTCTAGAACATTTGAACTTCCTTGGAATGATTCTTAAACGCGTTTAGGTAGGACAAATATATCTCGCAGGACTGTTTCTGTTAATGGTCAGTCCGACTACGGTGCGTATGAGTGACATTATCCTTAATCAACAGCACGTATACGCTACCTACACACACTACAGCATATACGATTTGTACGACCCTGAAGATGAAGTTTGAAGATTGATTTACTGTGTTCGGTGTGTGTTTGCAAGATGAGAAAATTATCACTTTTATGCAAAAATGACACCGAGACCCCAAATTTTTGGGGGTGCATAAAAAAGTGCTTGACTTTGGGCAAAACTGGGAGACACGGGTCTTTTTTCACGTAGTGGTATGGTTATATTTCCATAACTTAAAAAAATACACACAGTGCAATCATACTAGTTAGTAGCTACACACAGATGGATTCAATTCAAATAAATTTACTCCCGTGGTGCTGTGAAAGTTTCAGAGAAATCAATGTAGTAGTTTTCGAGTCTATTTGCGACAACCAAAACTAATACAAATTTAAATTATACTTATTTTTTATATTTATATTTATTTATATATATTATATTCCATAGATTTTCTTCAAATATGTATAGTTTTTGTTATCTCTATTTAATGGAGACGCGCTATTTAAATTAAAAATTTCGTCTACATAAGTTATTTTAATACTCAAGTATATAAAATATGCATATTGCTATGCAAGATATACTGACAAAAAATTGTTTATATCGGTTTATTAAAATGTTTTATAAGTAAAATCATTTGTGTGAAGACGGCATTCAATTATAACCATCCGTTCAAAATACGATTTTACATAAAAATCCGCTGTCTAGTCATAACTTCCACATTTATCTATAGATATTTTACAAATATACATTGCTTTTTTTAGAATGCTAGCTATTAAAAACTATGTTTTTAAAATAATTTTTTTAAGCATCGATAAATAATGAGAATTCAAATATTAAAATTGGAATTTTAGTAAAATATGGAAAATATTATCTATAGAAAATGTTAATATATTTTTCCAGTTTAGAAAGTCAAAACACATCAGAAAATTTTATAAATAGCTATTACGATAAAATATATTAAACTACTGTTTTTTAATGAACTATGTTTTGGGTTATAACATATTTCATAATCATTAAGAATTTCTTATTTATTATAATAATATTATTAAAGTTGTGAAGTTTTGTAGAGTTTGACATCTATAACTGTTGGTTAGTATTTTTTATGAGACATTCTATATTATTAGTGAATTTTATTTGATATATTTCGGTTTGAATAAATTTGTTCTTAAATTGGGTATTGTTATGATTCAATACCTTTTTGCACCTACTTTTAATAGAATTCCAATTTAGTTACAAATGACATGTTAATATTTGTTATTGACGACTTACTATGTTCTTTTTTCAATAAAACACCCGAACTATATAAGTCCGAAGTTCCCACAAACTAATGAGAACCACAACTTGAACATGTCGCTAATTAACACCATTGCCCTTTTCGAAGCATCTCATCGAGTCGTCTAATATTACGAAGATAAATTCTTACTCATTCTATACCAACAAAATATAGATTTCATAGTTTTATATTATTTACAACATTAATTCAGGATTTGTCGTATCGAATGACAAATCAACAGATAATCATGCTAAAAACATCTCAAAAATATTCCCAGTGTAACAAACGCATTAAAAAACTTAAAACACCCGTCCCACATACATAGCACCGCGTTTCTGATTGCGCACACAGCATGGGGTAGTAAACCCATTCGTTTAGAATTGTTTCAGTTGGTCTGGTCCTAAATTCGAAATTAAATATTTTGTTATGAATTATCGCTTTTTAAAGTGAACTAAACGAGTTGGTGTAGCCACCAAATATTCCCTATTTTCCTACCCCCTCCCCATCCTCCTCGTCCATCGTCCTTTATGTGTTTAGTTTCGGTGGTAGTTTTTTGGTTTGTTTTGTTTTTATTTTATTTTATTTGAAAAGTTGAGCTCGTATTCTGTCCGGGCATGCACAAATGCTGTGTAAATATCCTCCATGAATGTTTGTCTGAATGTAATTCCTATTTATTTTCAAACGGAATTGAAAGGAAGCATTACTGGAACAGATGCAAAAGAAAACAACAAAATTGTTGTTGTTGGCAATTCATAGATTTCAAGCATTTTTCAATTAAAATTTATTTATTTATTTTTGTTAGCTAAACACACAGGCACGCCATATGTATGCGTACATACATACATACATATGTATGTATGTATGTATGTAGGAGCATTTGGACGAAAACAAAATGCCCAAAGCAAAACTTTTGTATATTTACGGAACAAAATGTGGAAATTTTAATTTCATTTCTTTGCAATTCGTGGAAATGAAACGCAAATTCTAGATTTTTTTGGAAATTAGATTTTTTTCTACATAAAGATCATTAGCTGCCATAAATTCTCCGAATCGGAGAATTTTTTTATTTTTTGTGAATGATTTTTTTATGTTTAGCACCTCTTTAATGAATAAGTCGATTTTAAAGAAAATTCCGTTTTAATAAAACGTGGAATTGATTTTTCCAAACAACAAAAAACAACCAACCAAATTCTAATAGATGCCTTAAGTGGAGTTTACTCTTGAAGATTTAGTGTACAATTGTACAATAAAACTTGATAGCAAAAATCACATTCAAATAGTTGGACGACTTCTAAGCATCGGCAAGTAAACAATAACGGAAGAAGTGCTTTGTATGTGAGTATGGACTAGAAGAGTAAGCAGAGGAGACCTTCCAATAGAAGTGGAGTTCCTAAAGCGGAGAAAATAAATCCCAAAAATGTGTATTTTAGAAATACACATTCATTCCGTCAATTCCAACGTGGGCTAAAAATTAATAGTAACTAAAAATAAAATTATATATTTACTCTGATTATCGGAATTAATTGTCAGCATAAATTAGACTGACCGAATTCTGAATTATTTGGCGCATATTTACGTGAAGCCTTCCTTCAAAATTATTTACTCCTTGTATATATGTAAATGTTAATGAAGGTAAGTAAAGACTATCAAAGACAAAGTATATTGAAATATAAAGAAAAAATGAAATTATAATTAATTAATTTATATAATTTATTATACTCTCACTCTACAGAGTAGGAAGGTATATATCATTTGGGACAAAAAAAGTGTAACGCATTGAAGGAGTGACTAAAGAACTTAAGTATGTTTGGACGTAATACGTTTCACGACTTCTTAAGTTGTTTGAGTCATGTCCGTCAGACTTGTTTTGTGTAAAAATTGGGAATATCGGCATAGATTATGACATAGCATACATAAAAATGGCGTGTGGTGTTTTCGCATCGGGGAGCCTAATTTGGAAAGGGACATTGCAAGTGCGCTGATTATATGATAATTTGTTTCATAAAAATTATCTTCATATCGAACAGTGCATAAAGTCCACAAAAATTCAGGTATCGCATCGAAGTTTTTATGTTGAGAAAACATTCCGAAAATAATTATTAAAAATTTGTTAGATTTTTTTGGCAGAAAGAGGAATGTACACACCGAATTTTGTGCTTCCTACTGTTTTCGTTTGATAGGTACCAATTTTATCCCTTTTTGTCCCATTTCACCCCCTACGAAGTAAGAATCACTTTATGGAGCTCGCTTTTGTTATAGGGGGAATGCCCCAAGTACCCAATATCAAGTAAGTACAGGCTACAGACTCTAAAATATGAGCAGTTCTTTTGGGTATATTCAGTCCTTGTGAGGGAAAATCCTTTGCGCCGATTTCGCCCAGTTGCAAACCCAACCGATCCACGCTATAAGACGCATTTATGGAAAATTTGGACATCATTGCTCTTTTCGTTTAGATGCTAGCGTGCTTTCAACAGACGGACGGAAGGAATGACATGGCCAATGGTCTTTTTATGACGATCAAGAATATATATACTTTTTTTGGGTCTCAAGTCGATATTTCAAGGTGTTACAAACGGAATGACAAAGCTAGTATACCCCCATCCTCAAGGTGGAGTATATACAAATAAAAACTCTTCAATATATTTTCCTTAAAGTGAAGCTGACCGAAAACCCATCTATGAGCTTTTTATTAAGTTAGGTTTTTGGTCTTTCTCGTAAAGAGAACTATGTCATTTTTGGCCGGGTTCCCACCCTAGTTCATTTAGAGTATTTCTTAGTGTTAGAAACATTTTTTTTAGTTTATAAAGGGTGATTTTTTAGCACGTTTCGTGTTCTGTTTCACTGTCAAACATATTCAGTTTGGTCTATAATTTAACCACGAATCGTCTTACAAACGAACAACGCTTGCAAATTATTGAATTTTATTATCAAAATGCGTGCTCAGTTAAGAAAGTTCATCGTGCGTTTCTTCCATTTTATGGTCAGTTTAATCGACCCACTGAAGCGGCTATTCGGGCTATTGTGACTAAATTTCGCACCAAATTTACAATGTTGGACATTAAACCACCAACACGCTTACGTAGAGTGCAAACTGAAGAAAATATCGCAGCTGTATCGGTCAGTGTTAATGATGACCATCAATTATTGATTCGTCGCCGTTCACAGCAATTGGGCCTCTGTTACTCAAAAACGTGGAAATGCCAAACATTGGACTAAGCGCAGTCAAGGTCAACATTTGCATGAAATAATCTTCAAACATTAAATTATATGACCGTACTATCGATTCAAATAATGATTTCATGCATTTTTTCTGAATTTTATTTGTTATTTTGAAAAACGTTCCTATAGCTTTTTCAAAAGCACCCTTTACATACTTACTCTACTTACTCATAGTGGCTCAGAGTATTGAGGAAAAATATATTTTTTATTTATTAATATATTTTCATTTGTCGTTCCACATTCACAAAAACAAGGACTGTAAACCTAATACCAAAGACCGGTTTCCTAAAAATTAAATTTTTCTATCACAACGAAAACTGATGGAAACCATAAAAGTGTTTTTTAAACATTCTGCCAATGTTAGAATCGACAAACTCTGCTACCGCAAAATCTCTGAAGAGTATATAAGCCTATCCGATAACCAATATGAATTAAATTCGAGAAGTATTAGTTATTTTGTGAGAAAGCTACAAGCAAAAGGATTTCTTCCTCCTGCAAATATCACAAATTACCTGCCACTACCAGAACCATACAATTTCTTGTAACCCTTTGGGCAAACAGCATGTGATAAAGCTAATCTATTGGCAAAATATGCAAAGCATAGCCTGAACAAATTCGCATTCATTAGTATCGACATTCAATGCTATATTCCATTGATTAGCTTGCTTGTTTAGTTTGGAAACTTTTGCCGAGATGTTTATCAACGTGTCTCATAATTTTGTGATTAGAACATTTACTTTTGCCAGCGTTTATCTTGTTTAACTTTTTTAAACGGTGCTAAAACTTTTAATCTCACATAATTTGGCAAATATTATTAAAAGGATTTTCAAAAGTGAGCAGATGTTGTCTTTCCACACACACACTGATTGTGGAATCTTTGAAATCCCGAATGTTGTCACACACTCGTATTGAGTTATCATAACGACAGCAAAGCAGAGAAAACACAACAACATTCAATAATTTATGTGTGAATAAATAAATATTTAATAGCATTAGCAAAGTATTAAAGCCGATAATCATGACTTACAATCACATCTACATACATATGTACATACTTAGACATATGAATGTCTGATGATTCACAAACACACATAGGCTCACTCACAAAGAGGCGACGAATGAATTAACAAAATGTATGACACCTGTTAAAGCCCCCCAAACAGAAATACACGCAGTCCCACACACCCCCCGACACACATACACACATAAATACTTATACAACAAATCACCCAATTTAACCTTAAACCTTATTAGGCGTATTAGGAATACGAATACGAATATTAAGCATACGCCCAGTGTGTCGGCAGCCTTAGCCCATATGACAGACACTTACTCACATACTACAAGTACGAGGGCCAACGCGGAAGTAACTTGGCGGAATTTCTGTAACTTGCAATATGTTACAGAAATTCCGCCGAGAAATAGCTAGAAGTTTTGAGAAATCTCGAAATTTTAAGATGTAGAAAATTTGTGTTCACATTTCTAGTCACTTTATTTGACATTTGACTCTAGACTCACATACATTTTGACTCTTCTCTGCGATTCTAATGAAATTTTCGAATTATGTATTTATATAATGCGAATAAAGCTGCGTTTCCCGATTATCAAAAGTAAGAAATTGTAGACACGAGGGTAGATCGAAAATAAAAAAATTGTCATAAGGTAATTTTAATTTTTTTTTTAACTTTTTATTGTATGAGACATAAATATAAGATTCTTCTGGTTTTATGGAAAATTGTCCAATTAAAAAACTATTTTTGTTATATGTATGGTATGTATGGCTGACCTTTTGATGTGTTATGTTTTGTTCGGCTTGGGGTCAGTTTTTTCGAATAATAAAACAAAAATTAGTATTTTATTATTTTCTTGTTTTTCATTTCCCAATATTTACTACATTTATCAAATATATAGGAATACGGTGGAAAAACGTTTCCCGATTATCAAAAGTAAGAAATTGTAGACACGAGGGTAGATCGAAAATAAAAAAATTGTCATAAGGTAATTTTAATTTTTTTTAACTTTTTATTGTATGAGACATAAATATAAGATTCTTCTGGTTTTATGGAAAATTGTCCAATTAAAAAACTATTTTTGTTATATGTATGGTATGTATGGCTGACCTTTTGATGTGTTATGTTTTGTTCGGCTTGGGGTCAGTTTTTTCGAATAATAAAACAAAAATTAGTATTTTATTATTTTCTTGTTTTTCATTTCCCAATATTTACTACATTTATCAAATATATAGGAATACGGTGGAAAAACATAGACGACAAATTAGACAGTACTTGAGAAAAGCTAGCAGAGATTGACAGTAAACATTTCTATTGTGAAAAACTTTTCAAAAATGTAAATATATATCACAATATTGATATTTTTCATTGTTATGGCTTGTAAATTGTAATTGATTAATTTGTGTTTCTAGTACTAGATCCCCGAAGTTGGTCTAACATTAACTTGGACATAAAAATAACAAGTAAGGAAGGTTAAAGTCAGGCGTGGCCGACTATGTGATACCCTTAGTCATTATACCCTATGGTGTAGGATATAAAAAGGTAATTACATTGGAAGCGGGTGATATACGATGCAGCTATAAGAGGAGAATATACTACAAATTCCATACTTCTATCTGTATTTGTAAGAAAATTTGTTTAGCAAAGGTTTTCTAGTTGAAATATTAGACGCTTTCCCAATTTTTATGAAAATATTCAAGATGTATTTTTTGTTTATCGTGCCCGACCGCAATATCGACTTTTTGTAAAAAATTGGAAAGAGGTATAAAAATGGTACCAATCTGACGGATGAAGCTGGAATTTTTAAATTCACTGTACACATCCCAGAAAATGCGTTTTCTACACAACATTGCCAACATTTCATAAAAATCGTTATCGAGTTCACAATAAGTCTTATTTATATATTTGAGCATTAATGGCTATGTGCTCATTTCAAAATTCATAGTGCCCAATTTTTAATATGCAAAATTGGCTATGAACCATAAAACCGCGAATAATAGGAAATTTCGAAATGTTTTTAAACGTAGCAATTAGTAATCCTTTTTAGATTAAACTGTAGAAGAATGATTCATAATTACTCTTAAAATTTAGGAGGAAATCAGTTTGTTCGCTCTCCTGTTTTTGTTCATAGCCACTTATGAATAGAAGCCATCAATATATTATATCTACAGCTGTCGTTTATTCGTTGACTTATAGTGAAATTTGAAAGAATATTTGTTCCATTCACACTACATTTGAAAATTAATAATAAAACAAGTAAAAATGGCGATAAGTTCGGCCGGGCCGAACTTTATATACCCTCCACCATGGATTGCATTCCACAGAGGTTTTCGGTTTTCGTAGAAGTGCAGTATTATTACAGGAAAATATAAATTTTTTTAATATTTTTTTAAATTTATTTTTAATATTTATTTTTAAGCCAAACCAAAACAAATATTGAAAAAAAAAAATAATTTTATAAATAAATATAATATTTTAATTATTTCAAACCACTATTTATTTCAAATCAAAAAATAAATATTCTTATAAAGGGTGATTTTTTAAGAGCTTGATAACTTTTTTTTTTAAAAAAACGCATAAAATTTGCAAAATCTCATTGGTTCTTTATTTGAAACGTTAGATTGGTCCATGACATTTACTTTTTGAAGATAATTTCATTTAAATGTTGACCGCGGCTGCGTCTTAGGTGGTCCATTCGGAAAGTCCAATTTTGGGCAACTTTTTCGAGCATTTCGGCCGGAATAGCCCGAATTTCTTCGGAAATGTTGTCTTCCAAAGCTGGAATAGTTGCTGGCTTATTTCTGTAGACTTTAGACTTGACGTAGCCCCACAAAAAATAGTCTAAAGGTGTCAAATCGCATGATCTTGGTGGCCAACTTACCGGTCCATTTCTTGAGATGAATTGTTCTCCGAAGTTTTCCCTCAAAATGGCCATAGAATCGCGAGCTGTGTGGCATGTAGCGCCATCTTGTTGAAACCACATGTCAACCAAGTTCAGTTCTTCCATTTTGGGCAAAAAAAAGTTGGATATCATCTCACGGTAGCGCTCACCATTCACAGTTACGTTACGATTCGCATCATCTTTGAAGAAGTACGGTCCAATGATGCCACCAGCCCATGAACCGCACCAAACTGTGACTTTTTCTGGATGCATTGGTAGCTCTTGCAATGCTTCTGGCTGATATTCACTCCAAAATCGACAATTCTGCCTATTTACGTACCCATTGAGCCAAAAATGAGCTTCGTCGCTGAACACAATTTCTTTCTTTCTGAACTTTCTTAACAGAGCACGCATTTTGATAATAAAATTCAATGATTTGCAAGCGTTGCTCGTTAGTAAGTCTATTCATGATGAAATGTCAAAGCATACTGAGCATCTTTCTCTTTGACACCATGTCTGAAATCCCACGTGATCTGTCAAATACTAATGCATGAAAATCCTAACCTCAAAAAAATCACTCTTTATTTATATTTTCAAAAAGCTTAAATACCATAAATATTGGTAGATAGTGGGTGCTACAGTTGGTTGTATTTCCATTCTATATATATTTCAAAAGTACAAATTTTGAAATCCGTAGTGCAAAATGATTCAACCAATTTTTGCCGTAAAAGAAAAGGTACGAATGTGGAAAAAAAATTTCTATTTTGCGTGTCAGAGGAATGTATACACCGAATTCCACGATTCCAGCTGCGCCCATTTGGTTGGTACCATTTTTACCCCCTTGACGTTTCTACGCAATTAGAATTTCATTATTCTACCTGTAGTCGTTTAGTTGGTACTATTTTTATCCCTCTGTACCTTGAAAGTACGAATTTCGAAAAATCCGTTTATTTTCCGTGTATACGCAGTCAGAGGAATGTATACTCCGAATTTCATGACTCTAGCTGCGGTCATTTCATTGGTACTATTTGTATCCCCTTTTTCTATTTTGACCCCAAAAAGTACGAATTTCGAAAAATCCGTGTATTTTACTTGTCCATGCAATCAGAGGAATGTATACGCCAAATTTCATTATTCTAGGTACAGCCGTTTGGTTGGTACCATTTTTATCCCTCTATTCCCATTTTACCCCTTAAAAGTACGAATTTAGAAAAAACACTTTCATATTATGTATCTACTCAATTAGAGGAATGTACACACCGAATTACGTGTTTCTAGATGTTGTCGTTTAATATGTACCATTTTTATACCTTTTTGCCCCATTTCACCCCCTACAAATTAGAATCACTTTATGGTGCAAGTTTTTGTTATCGGGGGAATGCGCATACCTAATATCAAGTAAGTATACGCAGACATATTGAAAAAGTATGCTTAAATACTCTAAAATATTGGGGGTTAATATGGGTATTTTTAGTCCTTGTGAGGGAAAATCCCTTTGGGCCGATTTCGCCCCGTTTCAATCCCAACCGATCTACGACTATAAGACGCATTTATGGAAAATTTGAACGTTCTATCTCCTTTCGTTTAGATGCTAGCGTGCTTTCAACAGACGGACGGACGGACATGGCTAGATCGTCTTAGAATTTTATGACGATCAAGAATATATATACTTTGTATGGTCTCATGTCGATATTTCAAGGTGTTACAAACGGAATGACAAAGTTAGTATACCCCCATCCTGGAGGTGGAGGGTATAGCAAGTAAGAAAGCCGACCTCAATCACTCTCAGATAACATTAGTATGGAAGGACTGAAATTTAGCTTCGTATGTTTGTGGGAGGTACTAGAAGTTTGTGTTTGGACGCAGCTAATTAATAATTGTAAACATTTGATCAAATATGAAGTCATAATGGATATCAGGCACCGGTAAAGGAGTTATAAACCATTTAGTATTACTTAGGATGGAGATAATTGTTTGTGAGGTACAAGAAGAGGTGTGACTAAATCGTAAATATTTTTTACGTTTAAAGTGATTATAAAAACATTTTCATAAATCAAACTTCATATGATATATCGGTTTTATTGTATCCAAGGTTTATGCCACTTTGTGTGGGAGGTACCAGAAGGGGTGTGTAAATATCGCACATATTCCATGTGAAACATAAATATAAAAACATTGCCAAATTTCAAATTTCACAGTATTCCGATAATCCGTATAACAGCTTTTATTTTACGTGGTTTAGGTTGATTTTTGTCGAATCCCGCCATATTTTGTACACTTACAGTGATTATGAAAACTGTATCAAAAACCAAAATATAAGTTATTCCGAATATCCGAAATAACTTCCGTGAGGAAGTTACATTAGTTTTAAGTTAACATTGGAATATGGGTCATTTGTGTGGGGGGAACTATAACTAAGTTTTGGCAAAAAAATATTACCATGTGCAAAGTTTGAATTAATTCCATAGCCCCTTGCGAGAGTTATCGTGTACACCAGACAGACAGACGGACGGACATGACTCGAACATCTTAAAAAGTCGTGAAACGGATTTTGTCCAAACATACTTTGGGTCTTAAGTCACTCATTCAATGCGTTACACTTTTTTTCTGTCCCAAATGATATATGTATGTTCTGTAGAGTGAGGTATAAACAAAGGCAATTGATATCATAGCTTAAAAATAGAATTGTTGATTTGAATTTCTATACAGAAAATTCGAAAATTGAGAAAATTGAAATGATCGCGAATGGAATTAGCTATTTTTATTCAGATTCAAATAACTATGAAATGAAATATTGGAAAAAAATATGTTTTCATGTTCCTGTCGTCTATTATTGAACTGTCCACAATGAATTTGCCTACTTTCAGCTCTTCCCTCGAACTTATTCACATGCGCAAGTGTCTGTGTGTCCGTCTGTGTATATTAAACATTTGACATTAAGGACATTTTCCTTCTTTGCATGATTCTCCTTTTCCTGTTGTTCTCCATCGTTGTTATTGCGTATTTGTGCGTGAGTGGGATGATTATTCATGTTTGCTCTAAGATTTATTACACAAAACAAACTCACACAAATCCCTTTTTTTCTTGGCGCGTCCTACTCGAACTTTTCCCAAGGAATGTGATAAGAATACGAAAAGCACAAGATTCATGCAGTCCGGGATAAAATCTATTTTCATAAACTTACGAGAGGAGACAAGAACAATTTCTCTGTTATCTTTCGTCTCAAGCGAACGAGCGAAAAAAAAACAAACCGAAAAGAACAGGAATGTGTCATTAAAATAACAGCAGCCAAGAACATCAACAACAGACCTCTCTCTAACCCCAACCAGGTTTGTTTGTGTGTGTTGACTTGGTTTATTTAGATTTTGCGTAGGCTTTGTACCTTTAAGATATTTTCGAAAACATTCCGCAAACAATAGATGGATAGATAGGTAGGTATGTATGGATATTTAAAACCCAAAAATAGGGAAATGAACCTACGTCGATTTAGTAGATTTGAGGATGAGGAACAGCTTTTAAATTAAGTTTTCTCTTTTGTGGCAGCCTTTTAACTTTTTGAAACACGTAATGCATGGCCATTTGAGGGGAACAAGGGAAACGGATGTATAGACAGAGAGACACACTCATACACACAGGCAACTATATCGCTTTAGTGAAAGGGTCGTCGCATGTGATGAGGCACGTAGTTGCGAATGTTTTTATTACCAGAAGCTTTCTTAGTTAACTATTTTTCTTTCATTTATTCTTTTCTAGCTTTTCTTTTCTTTTTATTTTATTTTGTATCATTTATTGTGTGAGAATGAAATGAAATTGTAACTTCGTTATTACTCACAGACACACACGCTGGCATCGCCACTAAGTAACAGATGTTTTAGGCTGCTTCGGAATGGGTGGGGAGTGGAGAGGAGAGAAGCACCTTATTAAAATATTTCTAAAGGCTTTGGCATTTCAAACTGATACTTTTATCGAGGTAAGAAGAATACAAAGATTTTCCATAACATTTTGCCTATTAATGCAGATTTATATCATTTATTTAGATACTCGACTTTTTGCGAAAATTTCATTTACTTCAAATATGGTAATACACAGTGCAACGCAAAAAAATATAACCATATACGCGATAAAAGATCAAAAAAGATCCGTGTCTCCCAGTTTTGCCAAAAGTCATGCACTTTTTTATGGGCCCCCAAAGATTTAGGGTCTCGGTGTCATTTTAGAAAAAAGTGATCAAGCTCATATCTTAAAAACCGTTTGGAATTTTGATTTACTCTCTGAGGTAATTTTTTGGCTCTTGTAATAAAGAATAAAAATTGTGAACATATCAAAAAAATTCATTTCAAGGTCAAAATCGCAAAAAAAAACTTCGATTTTTTAACCATTTTACTTGTTCATGTCCATAGGTAGCAAACCGTTCAAAATTCAAGGAAACAATTGACTACAAAAATGTACCTAAGATCTCAATAAACAACTTTCTAGTAGATATGAACTTCCTAGGAATGATTCTTAATACCGTTTTGGTAGGAAAAATATATCTTGCAGGACTGTTTCTGTTAATGGTCAGTCCAACTACAGTGAGTATGAGTGATATTATCTTTAATCAACAGCATGTATACGCTACCTACACACACTACAGCCTATAAGATTAGTTCGACGACATTTGCGATTTTCACCTTGAAGATATTTTTTTTTATTTTTGTTCTTTATGACAAGAGCTACAAACGGTTTGCAAGATATGAGCCTGAGAAAATGATCACTTTTTTGCAAGAATGACACCGAAACCCATAATCTTTGGGGGTCCATAAAAAAGTGCATAACTTTGGGCAAAACGGGTCTTTTTTGGTCTTTTATCACGTAGTGGTGTCCGTATATGGTTATATTTCCATGACTTAAAAACTTACACACAGTGATATCAATAAATACAAAGTTAAACCCAATTGTAGCCACCTCACGACGTGTTATTATATAGTTTCACACAATGACTTCAATGTTGCGGCATCAGTGTTGAACAGAATTGACAAACAATCTACCGGACTTTTAGTCATTTGTGCACTGTTTCCTCTTTTAAAGTCCGATTTTTTGAAGTTAACAATGATCTGTAGGAAAAATGTGTGTTTGGTAAAAATATGTACACTCCGACAGTCCATATTACACTTGAACCAAATTTCATACATCTGAAACTATAGGTGAAATAGAGTTACTTGGTGTTTTTAGTTTTTCATTTTCTTATCCTTAACATTACTACAAAATTCCAAAGAATACATTTTTTAAAAATTATTTTTAATACTTATTCGCTCGGGGCCCTCTCGGTCGGCAGCGGTGGGAATGACATTTAGAATATATTAACTTTCATGGCGGATCAAACCCGAGACCTAAAACCAGTTCGGCCGTTTTTTTTTCATTCGAGACCGTAGACATAAATAAATTTATTTCATGGTACATAGAATATAAGAAGTAAAATTATGTCTGTTATACAACACCAAGCATTTCTCCACCCATCTCCAGAATCCTGACTTGAACTCTATAAAAATCATAGATTATATCGAAAAATCACAAAATTGTATCACCAGCAATGCTAGATAAAGTATTACAGAAAAAATACCTCAAATTGAAGGAATTAAGCAATGATTCGCTTAGATAACACTAGTCAACAGTCAAAATGTACTCGGGATGCGATAATTTTTTCTGTGTAGATAACCTTGACATGAGCTCGAAAAACGCAATAAAAATTTTTTTTTCGTTTGGTTTTTTTTATTATTTTTTTTTTAAATTTTAAAAATTTTTTTTTGGTTAATTTGTTTCGTCCGGCATAACTCGGGAACCACTAGCCCGATTTAATTGAATTAAATTTTAAAAAATTTAAAATTACAATTCCCTTAATCTGTTCATATATTGTTTTCCTATACAAGCAACAGTTTCCAAGTTAAAAATGAATATATAAAGGAAAAAACTTATTTTTTGCCTAAAGATTTAAATTTTTTTTTTTTAAAATCCATAAAAAATCCAAAATGAAAAAAATGTCAAATCTTATTACTTTTACGTAAAGTCACATAACCTATGAGCAAAATGAGACAAAGATCATGAAAATCGATGCACGCGTTTCGCTTTTATTCGCAATTGAGTAAAGGTATGAATTTCAAAAATTTAAAAAAATTTTTTTTGGTTAATTTGTTTCGTCCGGCATAACTCGGGAACCACTAGCCCGATTTAATTGAATTAAATTTTAAAAAAATTAAAATTACAATTCCCTTAATCTGTTCATAAATTGTTTTCCTATACAAGCAACAGTTTCCAAGTTAAAAATGAATATATAAAGGAAAAAACTTATTTTTTGCCTAAAGATTTAAATTTTTTTTTTTTTTAAATCCATAAAAAATCCAAAATGAAAAAAATGTCAAATCTTATTACTTTTACGTAAAGTCACATAACCTATGAGCAAAATGAGACAAAGATCATGAAAATCGATGCACGCGTTTCGCTTTTATTCGCAATTGAGTAAAGGTATGAATTTCAAAAATTTGCTCGACATATGCACAACTTTGTCTATGGTAAGGTTTCTTCTTTTTTATTACAAAAAAAATTAAAATTTGTTGGGTGACAAAAATATATGACTTTAAATTAAAAAACAATTCGATATATGTACAAGAAATTATCCTAAGGATATCAACATTAATTAATTATAAAAAAGTTTAAAAAAAAAATATCTAAACACAAAAATAAAAACCTTCAAATTAAAAATAATTATGTGCTTTTGTCTTTCTTTTATATTGTTGTGGGTCTGTTTCTCTTATCAGGAACCAGATATAGTCCCCCATTATAGCTTCGTTCCAAAATCCTTGGTATCGGTGCTCAATTTCTTTCATTTGCTGATGAAAACGCTCACCATGCTCGTCACTCACATCGCCCAGGTTGTCCGGAAAGAAGTCCAAGTGCGAGTGTAGAAAATGTATCTTAAGCGACATATTTGCTCTAATTTTTTTATAATTTTGGAGTAGTTGTTCGACGATCTCTCTGTAATTTGAGCTTTTGTTGTTTCCAAGAAATCCGGAAACAATTTGCCGAAATGAGTTCCAAGCTGCAGCTTCATTTGGTGATAAAATGTGCTCAAACTGTTGGTCTTGCAACAACTTTTTAATTTGCGGACCGTCGAAAACGCCTTCCTTAATCTTTGCCGATGAAAGGTGAGGAAAAATGGTTTTTAAATAGGCGAACGCTTCGCCATCTTTGTTGATAGCTTTCACGAAGTTTTTTATGAGTCCGAGCTTTATGTGAAGAGGTGGGAGAAAAACATTTTCCTTTTTTATGAGTGGTGTATATTTCACGTTGTCGCTGCCGGGGATGAAGTTAACTCTTTCTGTCCAACTCCTCCTGGTGTAATGATGTTGACGATCGCGGCTGTCCCAAAGGCAGAGAAAACAACAGTACTTTGTGAATCCACCTTGTAATCCACAAAGGATACCGATAACCTTAAGGTCGGCACAAACTTTCCAATCGTGCCTCTCATAGTTAAGGCACTTTAGTAGATTGTCCATGACTTCGTATGTTTCCTTGGTGTCAACGGCATGAGCAATTGGAATCGAAGGTTTCTCGTTGCCGTTGTGCAGTAAAATTGCTTTAAGGCTCTGCTTGTTGCTGTCGATGAAAAGACGCCACTCTCCTGGATCGTAAGAGTACCCGAGTTCACCAAATAATCCGGGAATGTCCTTACAAAAACAGATGTTGTCTTTTTTGTGTAGTACCTTGCGTATGGTTCATGACGCTTCCTGTAGATTGTTGTCACCACACCAGGAGCCAAGAAACCGAACTGTTGCATGCGCGATGCATGCAACTCTGCATCTTCCTTGGAGAGTTTCAATTCTCTAACCCAATCGTTCAGTTCTGCTTGGGAACATAAGCGTTGACCTCCATGCAATGTATATGTTGACTCGCATTCTGATGTGGTTTCTACTGTCTCCGGATCTGATGTTGGATGTATCGCCTCATTATTAGATGCCCATCTTGAAACGGACGGTTGCGGGTCCACTGGTTCTTCGGAAAATGGCACTGGAAAATTCACTGTTGAAACAGCAGCGTAAGTCCATCGTATATTTTTTCCCACGCCTGTTTTTTTGCTAAGACAGAAGTAGCAATCTGTTACATGGCAAAGCGGAGCTCTCCAAAGCATTGGCATGATGATTCTCGGCTGTCGTCTGAAAGAATTTCAATAATAAGTTATATATGTTCTTGAATTTCGTAATCTACACTTACCTTGAGTCAGCTAGCTGTACGTAGCACCTTGGACATAGAGCACTTGGTGTCCACCGCTCATCTATGTTTGAGACCTTTAAATTGAAGCTCTCTTCAAATGAATCTCTCAATTTAGGTGAAAAACAACGCTTGTTTTTTTTTCAGAAACGTATTCTCCGCACATGTAACAAAAATTACTTGGATTAGTATTGCATTCAAATCCTCGCGAACGTTTGCTCATTTTAACTATCGCGTTCGTCGACACTTGTTGAATGAGTAAAATCGATCAATGAAGACCTATTTATACTGTGTATTGTTTAGTATTTTACTGACAGGTACTTATAAATGGGTGTATATTTTTTTACGGTGGCTACATACCTGTTTCACCATGTGTGAGTCTTAAATTTTCCGAATAATGACCACCCTTAAATGTGGGTTGCATTTCTGTAAAAAAAATCATACAGGTAGCCAACGGAAAACCCAAATAATTAAAAAAGTCCCCTTTCCTTTTAATTGTTCACGCACATTTATTAGCGTTTATTACTTTGCTTACGCAATCATAAAAATTAAATAACCCTTTGTTTATTCCGTTTTGTTAATTCTGAGAATCAAAAAAAAAAGAAAAAACCTTAACATAGACAAAGTTGTGCATATGTCGAGCAAATTTTTGAAATTCATACCTTTACTCAATTGCGAATAAAAGCGAAACGCGTGCATCGATTTTCATGATCTTTGTCTCATTTTGCTCATAGGTTATGTGACTTTACGTAAAAGTAATAAGATTTGACATTTTTTTTATTTTGGATTTTTTATGGATTAAAAAAAAAATTTTAAATCTTTAGGCAAAAAATAAGTTTTTTCCTTTATATATTCATTTTTAACTTGGAAACTGTTGCTTGTATAGGAAAACAATATATGAACAGATTAAGGGAATTGTAATTTTAAATTTTTTAAAATTTAATTCAATTAAATCGGGCTAGTGGTTCCCGAGTTATGCCGGACAAAACAAATTAACCAAAAAAAAAATTTTTTAAATTTTTGAAATTCATACCTTTACTCAATTGCGAATAAAAGCGAAACGCGTGCATCGATTTTCATGATCTTTGTCTCATTTTGCTCATAGGTTATGTGACTTTACGTAAAAGTAATAAGATTTGACATTTTTTTTCATTTTGGATTTTTTATGGATTTAAAAAAAAAAAAATTAAATCTTTAGGCAAAAAATAAGTTTTTTCCTTTATATATTCATTTTTAACTTGGAAACTGTTGCTTGTATAGGAAAACAATATATGAACAGATTAAGGGAATTGTAATTTTAAATTTTTTAAAATTTAATTCAATTAAATCGGGCTAGTGGTTCCCGAGTTATGCCGGACGAAACAAATTAACCAAAAAAAAATTTTTAAAATTTAAAAAAAAAATAATAAAAAAAAAACCAAACGAAAAAAAAATTTTATTGCGTTTTTCGAGCTCATGTCAAGGTTATCTACACAGAAAAAATTATCGCATCCGGAGTACATGAAATTTTTTCAATTTGTTGAGTAGTGTAATGTAAAGGGTGATTTTTTAAGAGCTTGATAACTTTTTTTTAAAAAAAAACGCATAAAATTTGCAAAATCTCATCGGTTCTTTATTTGAAACGTTAGATTGGTCCATGACATTTACTTTTTGAAGATAATTTCATTTAAATGTTGACCGCGGCTGCGTCTTAGGTGGTCCATTCGGAAAGTCCAATTTTGGGCAACTTTTTCGAGCATTTCGGCCGGAATAGCCCGAATTTCTTCGGAAATGTTGTCTTCCAAAGCTGGAATAGTTGCTGGCTTATTTCTGTAGACTTTAGACTTGACGTAGCCCCACAAAAAATAGTCTAAAGGCGTCAAATCGCATGATCTTGGTGGCCAACTTACCGGTCCATTTCTTGAGATGAATTGTTCTCCGAAGTTTTCCCTCAAAATGGCCATAGAATCGCGAGCTGTGTGGCATGTAGCGCCATCTTGTTGAAACCACATGTCAACCAAGTTCAGTTCTTCCATTTTGGGCAAAAAAAAGTTGGATATCATCTCACGGTAGCGCTCACCATTCACAGTTACATTACGATTCGCATCATCTTTGAAGAAGTACGGTCCAATGATGCCACCAGCCCATAAACCGCACCAAACTGTGACTTTTTCTGGATGCATTGGTAGCTCTTGCAATGCTTCTGGCTGATATTCACTCCAAAATCGACAATTCTGCCTATTTACGTACCCATTGAGCCAAAAATGAGCTTCGTCGCTGAACACAATTTCTTTCTTTCTGAACTTTCTTAACAGAGCACGCATTTTGATAATAAAATTCAATGATTTGCAAGCGTTGCTCGTTAGTAAGTCTATTCATGATGAAATGTCAAAGCATACTGAGCATCTTTCTCTTTGACACCATGTCTGAAATCCCACGTGATCTGTCAAATACTAATGCATGAAAATCCTAACCTCAAAAAAATCACTCTTTAAAACTACTAATGTATGGCTTATTATGTACTTTAACAAACATAATGTAAAAATCAATATACTTTTTTTACACTCCACCTCCAGGATGGGGGTGTACTAACTTTGTCATTCCGTTTTTAACACCTCTAAATATCGATCTGAGACCCTATAAAGTATATATAGCCATTTCCGTCAGTCCATACGTCTGTTGAAAGCACGCTAGCATCAAAACGATAGGAGCTAGGGCGTCCAAATTTTCTCAGAATACATCTTATATGTATTCGCCCCGTATGGCGATTCTCGCCAAACGTGGCGAATTTTAAATGTGTTTGGCGGCTTTATCTTCGATTTGGCGACATGGTGGTTTTTTGGTGATTTATAAAATGGTTGGCGATTTTCTTGGCTAACTTTAGAAAATTTTAAATCTGTCCTCCGATTTTATTATATTGGCGTTACTTTGTAGAGAAATATATAAAAATTTGGATGCAAGTCATAGGTATGCGTTCATGTCAAACCGAACACTTTTTAAATTACCATTTCCAATTTCTTTACAACTCAGTAGGATAACTGCACTCTATAAAATATTTGATTTATAGAGGACGAAAAAATAATTTTTTAAAAGATATGACCACTTGAGAATTAGTAAAATCAAGATAAAAGGTTCGAGTTAGGAGCATTGAAAATGGTATTGTGTGAAAAAGCGTAGGTACAATTCAAAGAATGAATGCTTATTTTAAAAATAATTATATTTTGTTATCTTTTGTGGTTTCCTTAAAAAGTAAATAAAAATAGTCGTGTTTTTTTTCACTGAACCAACACTCAGGGGGTGTCCCTATGAATGCAGCGCATTGCGTTGGCGGAAGGAAGATACGGTATTGGCAGGAGGAAAGAGGGAGTAGTGTTTGTTGACTTTTGTTTTAAACTTCTGAATATCATAATTGGCTGGGAAGATATCTACCGGAAGTCGATTCCACATACGGATAGTGCGGGCGAGGAACGAATTCATTCTGCAATGTGTGGTGCGGTCGGTTGTCCAATTGATAACAAATGGGTGAGAATTTCTGGAAAGTCGCGTATCTCTACCGAACGTTCTCACGGGCGGTATAAGATCACGAATATCCGAAGAACAAACACCATGAAAGTAACGATAGAACAAGGACAACGACAAAAAAGGACGATGTTCAAGGGAAGCTGGAGCACCCGACCATATATGGGAGTTGCATTCCATCTTTGGTCTGATGTAAGTAGTGTATATATTGAGAAGATCAGGGGCTGTGAAATATTTCTTACACCGATTTAAGAAGCCTAGACACTTATGTGCTTTCTTCGACACTTCAAATACATGTTTTTTCATTAGAATTGAAATAATAATAATTAAAAAACTGTAATAAATATAGACGACCGAAACGATAAAACAGATTTTTCAAAATGCATCTATATGATTTTATTGAGATTTGTTTCTTTTTCGTTCCATTTAAAATACCTGAAATAATATTTAGAAGACATTGGTCCATGAAAACGAGAAAAAAGAGATCAAATCAATATTAGAAACTGCTTCCTAAATGAACAAAAGTATATATTTTTAATGTTAATTGTTTTTTTAACCAGTAATCCCTGCGTTGAAAGTGTATTCTGCATTATGAATTGCCTAAACTACGTCACGGTATAAGAACATTTTTAATTTCTATTAAGAATAACAAATACGAATAAAATATGTTCAAATATAATATTTGAATTCCAAAATTTTTTACAAGAACTAAATATGGAATTTGTCGATTTTTTAACTAAAACTGAAGTTATCTAAATTTGGCGGTTTTTGAGGATTTCTGACAATTGATTTGGTTGTAGATGAAAATACCCCTAATATTTGGACGATTTAAGAATGCTTTTGATTTTTTGCTTATATTTGCTTGATATTTGGTATGCGTATTTCTTTTAAAGCAAACATGTACAATAAAATGACTCTTATGTGTAGGGGGTGAGCAAAAAGGGATAAACATGGTACCTACCAAACGACAACAGCTAGAAACACGATATTCGGTGAGTACATTCCTCAAATTGATAAATATAAAATTATTTTTTCCAAATTCGTACTTTTAAGGGGTAAAATAGGAATAGAGGGATAAAAATGATACCAACCAAACGGCTGCACGTAGAATAATGAAACTCCGTGTATACATCCTCTGACTGCGTAGACATGTAAAATAAATGGGATTTTTTAGGGGAGTAAAATGGAGAAAGGCGATAAAAATTGTACCACCCAAATGGCCGCTACTGGTGTCATAACATTCGGTGTATATATTCCTCTGACTACGTAGACACGAAAAATAAAAAGGTTTTTCCAAGTTCGTACTTTTAACGGATATAATGGGAACAGAGAGATAAAAATGGTACCAACTAAACAGCTAAAGCTAGAATGCTGAAATTTGGTGTTTACATCCCTCTAAAATAGAGGGATGGGTGTATGGGAAATATAAGATGTTTTACCAAATCTGAAGACAATCTGATACATTATCTGGTCTCTAGAGCGGAAAAAGTCAAATCGGGAGAGAAATTTGTATGGGAGCTATATATAAATCTGAACCGATCTAACACATTTTTACCACAGGTGTTTCTAGTTACAATATAAGATGTTTTGCCAATTTTAAAGAAAATCTGTTGTAATATGTGGTATCTAGAGTGAAAAGAGTCAAATCGGGAGTGAAATTCGTATGGGGGCTATATCTAAATCTGAACCGATTTTCTTCAAATTAAATAGCGTTCGTCCTTATCCCGAAAAACATCGTTGTGCAAAGTTTCATTTGGTTCTGTCTACAATTGCGACCTGTATCGTGATTACAAGAATAGATGGACGGACGGACGGACAGACAGACGGACATTGTTAAATCGACTCAGAAAGTGATTCTAAGACGATCGGTATAATTAACAATGGGTCTATCTCGTTTCCTTTTGGGTGTTACAAACAAATGCACAAAGACATAATACTCTCGTGGAGTGTATAAAAATAATATATCCCTGTAATGTCACTGCACTAAGAAAATCGGCAGCATCTTTGGTATGTATCCGACTTTAGTCGTTTCTTACTTGTTTTTTTTTAAACTTAAGGTCCAACATAGCAATGCTGTACATCCAGATTTTATTTTTGCTGGTCTGGTTTACTTCAGCAGAACTAAATTTTGTAATGTTCGGATACTGTTAGAGTGGATCCAAATATATATTTATAAGGGAAACCACGTGTTCTTTAAATTTGCAGTGCGGTGAGTTCAACTTAAATCGTCTAATTCTTCAATAAATGTATCTTTTCTGTCTCTACTCTTATAGATAATAGATACAAGTGTTTAAAGCGGCCACAACCCTTTCCAAAACTAATAAACTAAGACCGCTAGAAAGGACGCATATACGTTTTTTCCAATATTCTTAAGTTCCTCGGTAAGCTAACAAAATTGACTTCATTGAAAACATTTTACCACCTTTAAATTATATAATATCTTTTAAATCGTATTAAAGACCTTGTACCTCATCACGCATGACCATGGCCACTTCCGTCCCTAATGATTGCCTAACATTTTGCCAAATGTGCGTTCAAAGAAAGTTCATCATGCCCGGGACAGTTTTTGTTTTTATTTTTATTTGATTTTGGTAACGAAACAAAGAGAATCATCGCAGGCAATTAACTGGGCAATTTTGTGGGATGCTTAATGGCCTCAGGTGTTGGCAGAAGTTTTTGCCAGCAATTAATGTTAATTAAATTCATATTTTATGCTTTGACTCAACTTGTATATGGTCGTGTGCCATTCCTTCGTCGACTCGACACCACTCGACTAATGTCATTAACACGCTGTGGCGTAGAGAATGAGTTGAACGAGTACGAAATGGAAAATGATGACGCTGTACAAGAAATCGTTGACAATGTCTTTGTAAATAAATCATACTTAAATACGTATCATGACACACTTTACTGTGACATTCAGGCAAGCAAACAGCCTTAAGCGGCGCCATCAGCCACCCCAGCCGAGAGCATCATTCACTTCCCTGTTATTCCCGAAATGAAAACGAGTTCAAGTTCTTGTTGGAGAAAAGGTAGAAAAAAGGGATTTTTATATGAACATTTTCCGGTTTGTAGAACCTCGATTTTTCCGAGAAAAAAGAAGAAAAATAAATAAAACAAGTACAAAACCAACTGACAAACCATTTTCACCTAATATGACAATCTATTAATTGCTCGAGCATACACGTGTGTCAGACTCACTAACAGAACAGAAAATACAGAAAACATCGCACAGTGTTCTGATGTAAATTATTATGTTAAGCTGTATTATTCTCTATATATAAATTATTGACATGAAATGCGTAATTAATGGTTTACGGATCTTAGCATTTTGTGATCTAAATCTAAAAAAAAAATTGAGCACATTGTTTTTATAGATAAGTTTAAAAATAAAATGTTTAAATGAAGTTACCTTTAATATTTGTACTATAATTACACCCTCACTCAACAGGGAGACAGAAAAAAAGAAATTTGAGACAGAAAAAAAGTGTAACGTATTAAAGGAGTGAATTAAGACCCTAAGTATGTTTGGACCACAGTTGTTTGAGCAATCCACGATAACTATCGAAAGGAGTTAAGGAATCAATTTAAACTTTACACATGGCAATACTTTTTCCAGTTTCTAGTTCGGAGATGGTCGGAAATTGCCACGCCCCTTCTGGTACCTCCCACACAAATTGTCCATATTCCTATGTTAAATGAAAACCGTTGAAAAATTCAACACGAATATTCGAAATCAGATATATTTTAGTATATGGTAAAGCTTTTATAATCATTTTAAGCGTACATAATATGGAGGCGTTTGCCACGTCTCTTCTAGTATCTACCACACAAATCACCCTAAACTACCTTAAATGAATGCAGTTATAACTTCTATAAGGATGATCGAAAAATATGGTATATGAGAATGCTTTTATAGAAGTTGTATTACCTAAAAATGGACGAAATTGTCACCCCCCTTCTGGTACCACCCACACAAATCACCCCAACGTACCTAAAATTAAAGCTGTTATAACTTATATACGGATGGTCGGAATACTCTGAAATTTGACAATGCTTTTGTAGCATTTGATACAGTTGAAATGTAGACGACATTACCACACACCTTTTAGTACCTCCCACACAAATTTACATAAGCCTTGGTTAAATAAAAGCGATATAGCTTTCATACGGGTAGTCAATCAGTAGCAATTTGATATTTGAAAACGTTTGTATAAACGCATTAAACTTAAAAAATAGTTATGCTTTAGCTACGACCCTTCTAAATAGTACACCCCACACAATTGTCTCTACTCTAGGTAAAATAAAAAATTGTATTTCTTTGTGCATTAAGACATGCTGATTCATAGGATCAACACAACAAATAAAAAAAAAATAATTTAAAAAAATACTAAAATTAAATCAATTAAAGGTAATTATAATATGTACAAATATCGCGAATTACGCCTTCACATAGAAACAATGGTTTAGGAACAGCCTCCAAAAATTTCGGAAAAACTATTTTTTTAGTTTTTTCGTTTGTGAGCCAGGGAAATATTCTAGTTTAAATTTTTTTTGAAAAAAAAAAAATGGCTGGCACGAAAAAATCATAAAAAAATTAGAAAAAAGTAATTTTTTTATCCTTCGTTAATATGCCAGCTATTATAAACTAAAATACAATATTCTGTTATCAAATTTGTAAACAATTTTTTCACGCTATTTAAATAAAAATTAAAAAAATAAAATTTTTAAAAATCCTTGCGTCTACAAAATATTATAAGTTCTACATTTACCATAGATTTTTACATATAGGCATTGTTTTTTGCGTTATAATGCCACTTATTAAAAAATAAACCGAAATACTTGATTTGAACTGGGATATTCTCCTGGCTCAAGACCATTTTGCTCTATATTTTATAGAATGTTAATTTATTTACAAATGGTATGATGACATTTACTACTTGGTTGCATACTACCACTATCCGGCCTGAAGAGTCAGGCATTCGAAGGCTTGCCAAGCCTTTTATTAATAAATTTGCAATCTATAAAATATCGATGCATAATGGTCTTGATCCAGGAGAATATACTAGTTCAAATCAAATATTGATTACATACCAAAGTAAAACAAAGACGGACGGACGGACATTGCCAAATCGACTCAAAAAAGATTCTAAGTCGATCGGTATAATAATCGCTGGATCTATCTCGTTTTTTTGGGTGTTACAAACAAATGTAAAAAGCCATTATACCCTGTAGTGTAGGGCATAAAGACGTTAAGTTCGGCCGGGCCGAACCTTATACACCCTCCACTACGGAGTGTATTATCGGTAGATTAGAGGCTGTCGACACTAAATAGAAGTACATTATCATATTATTATATTAATAGTCGTCCATATAAAAAATTAATATAATTATTAGCCAGAAATCTTCATAAATGTGGTAGAAACAATATCCCTGAAGTTCGATTTTTCCCATTTGCAATTTCTTGATTCCAGCTACAGCACAAATGTCCATACCATTTTGATAGAAAAAGTACTAATATTGAAGATCTAATATGTAGAATGTACACGATTTTAGCTGCAGCCGTTTGATTTTATTAATTAATTTTGACCCTAAAAGTATGAATTTGGAAAATGTCCTCTTACTTTCCGAATTTCACGATTCTAGCTACAGTCGATTGATTGGTGCCAAACTTACTCCCGCCATAACATTTTTATTCCCATTCGCCCCATTTTACGCCTAAAATTACAAATTTCGAATTTCATGACTTCAACTTCAGCGGTTTGGTTGGTACAATTTTTATCCCTCTTTTTCAATTGTATCCCTCAAAAGTACTAATTTCAAAAAATTCCTTCTATTTTACGTATCTACGCAATTAGAGTGACGTACGTTCCAAATTTTATGTTTCTAGCTGTTGTCGTATCATTGGTACCTTTTTTATCCCTTTTTGCCCCATTTCATTCGCTAAAACTTTTAAAACATTTTCTTTAGTAGTCTAAATATTATGGGGATATTTTCAGTCCTTGTTAGGGACGGACGGACGGATAGACAGACAAAGAGACGGTCGTCTTAGAATTTTACCACGACCCAGAATGTATATACTTATGTAATCTCCGATGAATACTTCAAGGTGTTACAACGAATGTGGAGGGTAGGTGGAGGGTATAAAAAACTCAAAAAAAAAAAAAAACAAAATGAGTTTTCCTACTTTTTTTATTTTTTATGATTTTTTTTTTGTGCCAGTAAATATAGATTTTTTCAAAAAAAAAATCCCCAAATTTTTTAAGACTGTTAAACTAAACCTAAACCACTATTTCTATGTGAAGGTAAAGGGTGATTTTTTAAGAGCTTGATAACTTTTTTAAAAAAAAAACGCATAAAATTTGCAAAATCTCATCGGTTCTTTATTTGAAACGTTAGATTGGTCCATGACATTTACTTTTTGAAGATAATTTCATTTAAATGTTGACCGCGGCTGCGTCTTAGGTGGTCATCCGCTTAGTCCAATTTTGGCATTTCCACGTTTTTGAGTACAGAGACCCAATTGGTGCGAACGGCGACGAATCGAAAATTGGTGGTCATCATTAACACTGGCCGATACAGCTGCGATATTTTCTTCAGTTCGCACTCTACGTAAGCGTGTTGGTGGTTTAATGTCCAACAATGTAAATTTGGTGCGAAATTTAGTCACAATAGCCGAATAGCCGCTTCAGTGGGTCGATTAAACTGACCATAAATGGAAGCGCGCAATGAACTTTCTTAACAGAGCACGCATTTTGATAATAAAATTCAATAATTTGCAAGCGTTGTTCGTTTGTAAGACGATTCATGATGAAATGTCAAAGCATACTGAGCATCTTTCTCTTTGACACCATGTCTGAAATCCCACGCGATCTGTCAAATACTAATGCATGAAAATCTAACCTCAAAAAAATCACTCTTTAGCTACAGCCGATTGATCGGTGCCAAATTTACTCCCACCATAACATTTTTATTCCCATTCGCCCCATTTTACGCCTAAAATTACAAATTTCGAATTTCATGACTTCAACTTTAGCGGTTTGGTTGTACAATTTTTCTCCCTCTTTTTCAATTGTATCCCTCAAAAGTACAAATTCAAAAAATTCCTTCTATTTTACGTATCTACGCAATTAGAGTGACGTACGTTCAAATTTTATGTTTCTAGCTGTTGTCGTATCATTGGTACCTTTTTTTATCCCTTTTTGTCCCATTTCATTCGCTAAAACTTTAAAAAAATTTCTTTAATAGTCTAATATTAGGGGATATTTTCAGTCCTTGTTAGGGACGGACGGACGGATAGACAGTCAGAGAGACGGTCGTCTTAGAATTTTACCACGACCCAGAATATATATACTTATGTAATCTCCGATGAATACTTCAAGGTGTTACAAACGAAATGACAAAGTGAATATACCACCATCCTTATGTGGAAGGTATAAAAAACTAAAAAAAAATGAGTTTTTCCCACTTTTTTATTTTTTTATGATTTTTTGTTCGTGCCAGTAAATATAGATTTTTTCAAAAAAAAATCCCAAATTTTTAAGACTGTTAAACTAACCTAAACCACTATTTCTATGTGAAGGTATAATTTTCAATATTTGTACATTTAATTATCGAGTGTTATCGGACTTATATTTCCAAAATGAGAGTACAAATATTTAAGGTACCTTCGTCGAAAATTGGAATTTTATTAAAAAAATAAAAAATACCATAAACATATTTTTGGTATCTTTTTCGAGTTTAGAC